>QAOA01001406.1:408272-480104 GCA_003255065.1 Cercis canadensis
ATGAACTCTATAAATATCCCCTACCAACATCATTATCAAAATGCAATTTTGGAAATCTGGTAAATGTTATTCTGTTTTACTTGTACGTAATGGTTATCAACCACAATTAACCTTTGATTTGTTTTATATGGTGGAAAGAGCACGGCTTTACGAGCAGTATGTTACAACCTTAATCAATCACTTCCTATTCTTAAGGTATAATAAAATTCTTTTGACAACTTTAGTTATCTTGGAATTACTAATGTATATAAAAAGGTTTTAAAACAAATCTAGGACTCAAAATCTCAAGCACCATAACTCTTATGCCTTCCTCCATTTCCTTCACTTGATTCTTTAATGATCTCCAGTTGCTCGTACTTGACTTCCATGCCTACGTATCCACATCTCATTGAGAAGTTGATACTTGATTCTAGTAGTGTGGATCCATTGATAGACACACTGGAGATTATTGTAGGGGCATCATTATCTACAGCAACAGAAGAAGATAAATTACACACTCTTGCTCCTCCACTGCTCTTTCCTCTCTCAAATTCTTGAATATTCGCAGAATTGACATAGAAGCATTACCAGAAGAGTGGATCCAAAATCTGACTTCTCTGCACTTGAGGAATTGGAAATTATGGGGGTTGACAACCCTAACCCTGTTGGAAATGTAATTGATGCAACTGAGGAATTAAGAACAAGAACTGGTTTATTTGATTGATAACAACACCAACGTGGTTGCTGTTTATATAGAGATGCAGTACTACTGCCAAGGCTATCTGATAGAGATAGCTGCCTAGCATATTCTAACTAACTAAGATAAATACTACTACTGATAAAGCATATAAATATAGGAGATAAATATAGCAGCAGAATAAGAGTCCTCCTTCTTCATGCAACATAGAGTCCCACAGCATGCAACCTTTCTCACGCATAACGTGGGTTGGGTTTAGGAACTCGGGTGCTAACCCGTCTGCCCATTGCATCAGTAATCTATAAAAATCATGGAAGTTACAAAAGTAAAAAATATTGTACTAGAAAGTGGTGGTAAAGTCAAAGAAGAGTGTAGAAAAATGCAGAAGAAGTAGAGGCATTGCAAGGAGAGAAAAATCTAGATGAAAGGAAAAGACAGCTGCAGCATTAATTATCAAGAAAAAAAATCTGCAACTTTTGTAAAAATAAGAATACTCTAGAGAGAGTAGATTCGGTGGAGTAAGGCTATAAATAGCCTTTGATGCTCAGCTAACTAGAGGCTTTCACATGTAGAAGAGTTTCCTCAAATGAAGAGATTTCACCCTCACATGAACATGAAAAGAGTCTCTTCCAAGTATATCAATGTACTTGTAAACTATCTAAATATCAAATTAATTATGATATATTATGCTGCATTTACCATTTCTAAAATTCTAATAAATCCATGGAATAATGAAGATGTTACTGTTAGCATACAACGTCAAGCCCTTCGTAGCCTCCACTCTTTAAAAATAAATATTGTGATTATTTGAAGGCTTTGTCAAAGTGGATCTGCAATCTTCCTTCACTAAGAACAGATTCCTTTCAATGGGTTTTTATTTTTATCTCGTCAATTGATTTATATTTTTATAATAAATACTCTATCAAAAAAGTTTAATAACCTCCCACTTTTTTTTTAATAATAATCTAGATAATATAAGATTACTTTTTATTATAATTAACAATAAAATTAAACTAAAACTAAAAAGTATTTTCTAAAATTAATTTTGTTTCAAGAAATTATTTGAAATTAATTATGGCTGTTTTGTGTAAATGAAAATTACATTTTAAAATGTAAAAATAACATAGATTAAAATTTGTAATTGGTTTAAGAACATTAGTATTTTCATTTTTTAAAACTCAAATTGTAATATTTGACTCAAATATACAAAAAAAAAAAATTTACTTTTGCAGGCATGTATCAAATAATAACTCTTTTTTCATTATAAATGTTACTGTCTAAGTGAGAGTATTTTTATAATAAGCATGGAACAATTATTGGAATAATTGAATAAGAGCTATCACAAGTGACATTATCACATTGAGCATCATCACGACTTTGATGTAAGAGGTTTTAGTGCAATGACATGATGGCCTCCCAATCTTGAGGTTTGATTGCCTCATTTTCTTAGGTTCAAGTCTAGGGTTTCCCGCTCCTCTAATACACTAAGTGCGCCCCCTTTTACCTACATTGGAAAAAAAAAAAAAAAAGAGGTAAGATAATAGCCATCCTAGTGCCATTGAGCCAAAAGACTCATGAACAAATAAAACCTCTTTTGGGGAGTTTGATATAAAAAATAATATTTTATTCATTTTCATCATAAAGTATTACTGCTTTAACTATATAACCAATTTTGACTATGTCATATAGCACATTAAGATTGAATAATAAACATTTGCACTCTATATAGTATATACTAATATATATATCAGAGACACAAAAAAAATCTCCTCACTCAATAGTCAATATCACAAGTAAAATTGACAATTAAAATTATTCTTATCATTTAATTTATTTAATAGATGTGGGTCAAGCCCAAATCATCTCATTAATTAATTTTAGTCTTGTTATTTGTATAATGGGCCTAAATTTAATTGAGTCTACTTAAACTTTAATCTCTATAAACCAAAGTTTGCCGACAGAGAAGGATTAGGGTTTCAAATGACCCAAGGTTTAGGCCTTTAGGGTTTCCATCTACGAAAATGCCTCCATCTCACATAAACAAAGCCTCTCCTTAATGTCTCCAACATATATATCGGCTACCTCCAAGAAGTTGCCGAATGCAAACTTTGAGAAAACAATGAAGGAAAGAAGCACTCCATCTCCAATTCACCTCAACAATAACGATGTTGTTTACGAGATCCTCACATGGTTACCAGCAAAATCTCTCATGCGATTTAAAAGCATCAGCAAATTCTGGGAAACAAAGATAACGCGGGACTCCTTTTTCATACAGCTTCACCGCCGTCGCTCCAAAACTCGGCCTGGCGGCGAGAAACTTCTCTTTCACCTTGGCGGCAATAAATTTGTCGTTCAACGTGGTTTTGAACACAAGTTTATATCCACAGATAAAGATGGCAGGAACCACATAACGGAATACACTCACTATTATCCATATGAACATGCTAACGTCTCAGTAGTTGATGGCTTAGTTTGTTTCTACAGGGAAAGAGGTTCTAGTTTTTCTGCTTCACTTCATAATCTGTCCACCCACGAATCCATTGCTCTCCCTGAAGATTCGAATTTTAAAAGAGGCTCTCGGGCAAGATCTTTCTTCTTTATTGGGTTTGATTCCTCACACACCCTCTACAAAATTTTGCACAAAACCGATCTAATTGATCAAGATTTTGGAGAGACAGGATTCGAGGTTTACACAGTAGGGAGCCCTAAGCACTCTTGGAGAATAATCAATTCTCCACCTCATGAATGTCATTGTTGTTATCCTTATAAGTCTAGTGTTTGCATCAATGGCGTAATTTATTGGTTCTCATGGTGTTGTGGAGGAAAGAATATATATTCTAGAGGGCTCAAGATTAAAGCATTTGATGTAAGTGATGAGAAGTTCCACCTCATATCAATTCCTCACGATTGTAGTGTAAATTGTAGTGTACACAATCTGAAGAATGTTAATGGAGTTCCCACTTTAATGGATCGTAATCCATGTTGGCCAGGCACGGGTTATGTCATAAACCTGTGGAAATTAGAGGATTATAAGAATCAGGTTTGGGTCGTGGAGAGCATTTTGGTTAATGATGATCCTAAATTATTGAGTTGGATGCCCCCTTTCGTGGTGGGCAGCATTGGTAGCGGTGAAATTTTGATGATACATTTTTTGCGTGAAATCAACTCCAAAGCACTCATTTACTATGATAGAGCAGGAAGGACATCCAAGGTTGTAAAACTCGATAAACCACTGCCAGGAGATGATGATCTTGGATATAGATCCTTCTGGAGTACTTATGTGGAGAATATCATGCCATTGACATCAATTAGTAATAGATTAATTTGAATGATTATTGTCATGTTATAATTTGGATCTAGTTGTGAAAGAACTTTATTTTATGTGTTTGAATTCATTGTCAAATGAGAATTTTCTGTTTCAAATATTGGGCATTTATTATTTGACAACATTTCTGTTAAGATGTTTCGTTCACTTTCTATAGAAATAGAAGGACCATGGTGAAGAATTTCAATGCATATCTGGTGTAAGGTTGGTGCAGCTTGAGAAACTAATATGATATAATCGGTTTTGTGAAATGTTCCTCAATTCCAGATATTGAAGATCCCTGAATATTTCATAAGGAATTTTTTTAAAATTCTAATCTGTTCAACCTTGTAATCATTGACCGCAATTTTTAGGAGTTGCAGTTGTGGGGAGAAAAAATTGTGGGTACTGAAATGAACTCTATAAATATCCCCTACCAACAACATTATCAAAATGCAATTTTGGAAATCTGGTAAATGTTATTCTGCTTTACTTTGTAATGTTTATCAACCACATTAACCTTCTGATCAATGTTTCTAGCCAGTTCGTTTTATTATGTGGATTTGTTGTATATGGTGGAAAGAGCACGGCTTTACTAGCAGTACGTTACAACCTTAATTAATTATTTCCTATTCTTATGGTATAATAAATTCTTTTGACAACTTTAGTTATCTTGGAATTACTAATGTATATAAAAAAAGGTTTTAAAACAAATCTAAGCCTTAGTATCTCAAGCACCATAACTCTTATGCCATTTGGCAACTCATCTGCCAAACAGACTCTTAAGAAGCTATTAATTTAATAAACTATGTTGATATTGGATACCATAGCTATGGCGGTATCATTAGTTATATTCGGAGCATCTCAAGAGAGATTTGCTGGTCTGTGTCTCATGTTTTGAGGGAGGCAAATCAAAGAGTAGATTTTATGGCTAAATTAAGAGCAGCAGGGCATGATAGATGGAAAGTCTATGAGCACTCCTTGCAGATCCCTCTTTGACACTTTTGGCAAATTAAATGGGAATAGTTTTTCCTAAATTGTACTCTTTTTGTTTATTTTCTTTTGTAATCAAAAATATTTAGTTCACTGGTGCTATTATGTTTTTGTTTTTGCACAAATACGTACATGTATGCTTTATGCTAGGAACACTTGCTTTGAATCAAGTAATTTATAGTTGAGTGGTACTGAGGTTGTTCCAAAGGTTTGTGAATTCTATATTTGAATCCAAAGTTGTAGGTAAAAGTATCCTCTATATATATATATATATAAACACTCACTTTGAGAGAAGCACTCGTGTGCACTTGTGTAAGCTAGAAACAAGAGTTTCTAAAAATATTATCAGCAAGAGAGACGCAGTATCTTTCGTTCGGACCAAGCAAAGATATCAGTACCTCCTCTGTGAATTTTCTGCATGTCTCAAGAGGATTCCAACTTCCAATTAGTTGTTAAGGGTTTGCTGAAACAGCAGGGATGTTTGTCATCAATTAATGTTAAGATTCCAAGTGTAAGCGAGGCTGGGAGCTATATTCATTCCTTGTTAAAGTATGTGTAATTAATGACCTTTGGGTCTAAAGGAATGATGTCAAGGGTTCTTTTCTGCTATGTGCTCAAGAAGCACGAATTTATAATTATAAGCTATCATCTATAGTATATAAGTGGTATGTAAAGCTTCCACTTCCAGTTGCGGCTAATTATGGAGTAAATACACAGACAGTAAATAAAATAATTAGTACACCAATAAGAATTATTTAATGCTGTGTGATTCGTGACTAAAATTTGGAGCACTATTTATCGAATGGCTGAGCATTCCTAGTGTTATGGAGATTCATTGTTAAAATCTCATTAAAATTAATTTGGGTAGAATTTTGAGAGGAAATAGGCTATCTCTTTGTGTTACCTCCAATTAACTAAAAATTATTATTATTTTTTTGAAAAAAAAAGAACTTTGTGATAGTTTACAGAAGGTTAGAAAATGTTTGGATCTCTTCTTGATGTTAGTAACTTAATTGCTAAATATTCAGATTTATAGTTAAACTACTCATTTCATAATAGGCTATTGCTTTTTGGGAAGGGTATGAATTTTATCTACTATTAATGTGAAATTCTTTGTACAATATCTTTAAACAGAACATGGCACAGTATATGATCAAGATACAAGTCATATTCTTATTTTCACCCATTTTTATCTTTATCCTATATTTTTAATCCTATCAAGTTTCTTTCTATTCTTTTTCTTATAAATGAGTGCAATGCCGAAGGAAAAGGGCACAGGAGGACACACCAAAAATTGAACCCTACATATCAAATACCTTGGTTCTTAAGACTAAGTGAAATACCATTAAATATTTTGTTAATTGGCTTTATTCATATCAAATTTACCATAAATAACTTCAAAAAATGTATAATGATAAGATTTTCAATTATTTTTGTTTAGATATTAGATGAACAAAATTAGATTTTCTAGCTGATAATATAAAAAAATTATAGGGATTCGAATCCAAAACCTTAACCTTTTAAAGAAATCTCTAGCCCTACTATATGTTGTATATAAGACTGTTAATACAATTAGCCTTGAATTTGTTATAATACTAAATCATTTGTTTGCACAAATATTATCTTTCACTATTTTTCTGGCACATATCATTACTTGACCATTTATATTACCTTTTTTGGATAAAATGTATTACTGTCAATGTAGTTTGGATAAATTTTGAATTCAGTCCTTATACTTTTCTTTTTTCTTTTAGGGTTTTTATAGTTTAAATTTTTTTTAATTAGGTCATCAACTCGGTTATAATTCCATCAGTTTAGTGTTGACATAATAAACGACTTATTTATGTGACAATAAAAGAAATTATGCGGCACCAAAATGGCACAAAAGTTCCCATCTCATCGGTTTTTTTATGCATGAGTCAAAATTTGATAAGGTGTCAATTTTTATGCCACTTTAGTACCACATCAACTTCTTTTATTGTCACATAGAAAAGTCGTTTGCTATGTCAGTATAAACCGATGGAGTTATTATCAGAAATGACAGCAATGACCCAATTACAAAAAACTATAAGGACCTAAAAAGAAAAAAAAATTACAGGAACTTGATTCAATTCATTTAAACTATAGTAACTTACAGTACATTAATCACCCTTATTTTTTAATATATTTTTGGCTACAACTTCAGATTTAAATACAAAATTCGAAAACCTTGAGAATAATCTTAATACTACTCAACCACAGTTGTTTGGTGCCATTTATATTACCTGTTGATAGATTACCGTGTCCATAAAACAAACAAACTAAAAAGGAAGGAAAGAATGCAGCATAGATAGAAATCTAATGGGATTCTTTTTTGTTATATAATGGAATATTATTTGGAAAGCGATAGAGATTGATATTCAAAATAATAATTTCTAAAACGAGTCTAGATAAAAATTTGACTGATGGTTACATAAACTATCTTCAAATGGTATATATCGAATTAGTTAGATTCATTTCACCACCTTTCTCATTGATGTGGTGTACTGTCAGAAGCAAGATACCATTATCACCTTTAAATATCTGTCATCTGCTAATACATCCAAGGGGTTAATTAATAATGAAGTCAATTACTAAAACTAAAGAAAAATCAAAACAAGAAAACCTCAAATTATTTAAAGATCAAACAATAATACTGACATCAGACCTTCTTATAGTTTCTTTACATAATGCTTTGCGTGTTCAATAAAACATTTCGAAAATTAAANATGACCCAATTAAAAAAACTATAAGGACTTAAAAAGAAAAAAAAAATTACAGGAACTTGATTCAAAATTTATTTAAACTATAGTAACCTACAGTACATTAATCACCCTTGTTTTTTAATGTACTTTTGGCTACAACTTCAGGTTTAAATACAAAATTTGAAAACCTTGAGAATAATCTTAATACTACTCAACCACAGTTGTTTGGTGCCATTTATATTACCTATTGATAGATTACCGTGTCCATAAAACAAACAAACTAAAAAGGAAGGAAAGAATGAAGCATAGATAGAAATCTAATGGGATTCTTTTTTGTTATATAATGGAATATTATTTGGAAAGCGATAGAGATTGATATTCAAAATAATAATTTCTAAAACGAGTCTAGATAAAAATTTGACTGATGGTTACATCAACTATCTTCAAATGGTATATATCGAATTAGTTAGATTCATTTCACCACCTTTCTCATTGATGTGGTGTACTGTCAGAAGCAAGATACCATTATCATCTTTAAATATCTGTCATCTGCTAATACATCCAAGGGGTTAATTAATAATGAAGTCAATTACTAAAACTAAAGAAAAATCAAAACAAGAAAACCTCAAATTATTTAAAGATCAAACAATAATACTGACATCAGACCTTCTTATAGTTTCTTTACATAATGCTTTGCGTGTTCAATAAAACATTTCGAAAATTAAACCATTTGATCATGAAAACGTTATAAAGTTCTCTTCATCAATTTCGTGAATGAGAATTGAGAAGGATGATAGATGTTACTCAAGTATTCTTTTTTTATTTGGTTATGCGATGAAGGTTTGAACAACACGTGACTTGACATTTAAATATTTTAAAAGAGTTAAATCTAGACCGTGATAAATTTTTTAACATTATCCAACATACTCTTAAAAGTACCCATCCAAACACAACCTTAAACTTTATATTCTTTATGGTTTGAATGAAATATTAATAATGTTAATGCATATTTAATGTTGGGTACATATACCAACCACCAATACATCTCATGCTAAGGAAGCCATGAACTGTATGGATCATTCTAGGAAACTTAATATTTCATTATTGTACCAATTTAACAAAAATACAGTAGCAACTTTATCATCGGATTTGGTAAATTGTTGAAAAAAGATGTATATTGCTTATGGTCACCAAAATTTTTCTGACTTAGCCAATTCGGGGTTATATGGTAACGAATTTACATTGAATTTGGTAAAATAAAGTTGTCATATACCCGCAAAATAAATAGCTAATCCACCAAATTGAATACGGTCACCAAAATGTTTCTGGCCTTAATTGGATTATACATACTAACATATTTATCATGAGATTTGGAAAAATAAAGTCATTTCCTACCCACAGAATACCTTGACATGAATGTTAGAATGTATCTTCCTTAATATAACAAAATAGGAATATTAATAAGACATTTAATGTATATCCATCAAGGCACCTTTGGAATTCAGTGTACATGACTATTGAAAAAGCCCTTCTCAGCTCTATATAAGCATCATCATTTTCTTCCTAGGCCTCCATCACAATATTGCATTACAGATCTCTCTCTCTCTCTCTCTCTCTCTCTCTCTCTCTATAATTGAAGAATGTCTCACTCAATGGAGAAAAAATCACAGATTTCGAGTGCGAAGATTACAGTTGATCGTGATGATCCGGCTCTACACACTCATCTGGCTACCATTTTCAGAAAAGTGGTTTCTGTAAGTAACCCACTCCTAATATTGAACCAAAATTTGATATACATCATGATTTATGTAGTGCTCAGTACTTCCAAATGCTAATCTTGCATTTTTCTTCTTTTATGTGATAGGAAAAAATATCCATTCTAGAAGCAATGCAACAAGAGCAAGTGAAACAAGAAGATCTTGTGAAGAATGCTGCCACAACAGGCACAGTTAATCAAATGAATGTACCACCACAAAGTCAAATGACGGAGAAAACATCAGAGAATGCCATAATTGTTGTTACCCCAGAAGATCTTGTAAGTTCATGATTCTCTATCTGAATTCTTATAATGAGAACTTCTGGTTTTTTTAAGAAAATTTGATTATGCTTTCATACTTAGGCTGCAGGAAAGAAAGCATATAAGGGAAAGAACCCTATTCTTGGGAAACTCTTTAATGTGACCTTTAAAGTTCCTGAAGATTGTATTGCTGCTAAAATTGACATGGACAAAATAGCAGAGATCAACCCTAACCGTCTGGGTTCATTCGCTGAGAGATTACAGGGCTGGAATATTGAGCGCAGGCAACGCCTAATGACGACTAAGAGTGCACCGAGAATCGATTGGGTAATTAAATTTGATTCTTGATTTTGTTTAATTTGGATATCCTTCTGCCATTTGGGTGATATTTCACGACTTCAAGTTTGCAGTATTGTTAAGATATAGTTCCATGAGTATCTTGGACATTATAATAAGTACCTGTGAATTTGCTGCAATTAAAGAAGATCTGTTGCGATTGAAACTAAAAAATACTATCCAGTATTCCATTATAGATGTCCCTAGTACAAATGCTGTTAAGACTGAATGAAGTCGGACTATAGGAGAGGACAAGATGTGTTATATTGTATAGTTTTTAGTGGATCAGAGAATATAATGAAATATTCTATCAATCTATGTATTAATTTTTATAGACTTTCACTTTTGATTTTGATCAGCCAATCCAGAACAAAGAAGAAATATCTAGCAAAATATCAATAAAACTAATTAGAAAAATCTAGAATGAAATGTAAAAAGAAATAATAGAAAACTGTCATTAAGGAGATTTTTTCATTAAACAGTGTAAAGTGCCTATAAATAGGTATCATGTATACATTGCCGATATAAGCTAGAGGGCTAAACCTATTAAGTCATCAGCCTTCTCCAACTAGTCTTTAACTATTTCAAAACTCATTCACGTCAATATCATTTCTCACCATATCCACCCATCTATCAATCACACATATACACATATACCATTATTATCCTTCCCATACATTACATAAAGTTTCAGTTGCAATGATTCATTGTACTCACTATGCAAAGAACTAAAACAGGCGGTGCTACTATTTTAATGCTGGTTTAATTGACATTTGAATATTCATGCAGTCTTTTAAACATTCAAGCTCAAAGAGAGAATTTCGATCTGTTGTTGAAGTGGTCAACTATATACTTTATGAAACTTACCCCAGAAACCCTAACAAAGATAACATGATGATACCGAACGAAGATATGACAGAAGAGGTGTCATCCGTTAACCCAAAAAGGGAGTCAACTTCTATTTGTTATGAGACAGAAAAGGCAAAAAGGAATAAAGAGTTTGTAGAGGAATTCTTAAAGGATTCTTGGTTGAACCTCATGAATTCTATAAACAGTGAGGGGGACAACATGCAGGAAGAGAATCAGGAATTTTCGTATGTAGATGTTGATGATGAGAGCGTTGAAAGCGAAACAGCAGAGAAGATGATAGAGGCAGTGTATAATGAGAAGCAGGAAAGGGATGAAGAATTTTCGTATGTAGATACTGATGATGAGAGCGTTGAAAACGAAACAGCAGAGGAGATGATGGAGGAAGTGTATAATGATATGATCGATAATGCCAACAAAACCAATGTGGTGATGAATGACAATGGTAAATTGTTCGTTTTGCAAGTTCTGAATTAAATGATTTTCAGAAAACATTTAATATTGAAGTGTATGCTCTATACATTGAGCTGGCTAATAGTGTATAAATTATTTACAGATGGCAAAGAAACAGCATCAGAAGCAGATCCAGAACAGGTCCAAGGAACTCTTATTGAAGCCCAAGCTAGCAACAAAAATATGTCACCTCATTCAGAAGATTAATGCAACTCTGGTCTAAATTCTTCTTTTTTTTTTTTTTTTCAATGATCAGGGTATCCTTCGACTAGTTTTTCTTCAACAAGAATAAATAGCTAGTTTAAAATAAAAATTGATCTTTGGTTGATTTACTCAATTTTATATAGACTAATGCAACTCTATTCTTCGTTTAAATATTTGGGTCTATGGCATCTATTGATTCCAAAGTTATATGCTTGAATAGCTATATATGCTTTTTGCTCAATGTCCAATGAATTACGATTGCAATTTCAACTTTCCCATATTTGAATTTTGCAGAAATGCAAATATAACCTTCAATTTTTTAGCATTTAAAGTATTTATTATCTAGAGTGCTTTTGAGTCCAAATTTTCGATTTTTAAATTTCAGATGAAAGTTGTTATAATTTATCATTCTTTCGTTCTCGATGTTACAAATATAACAGTCATTACGTCATATATGCTTTTCACGTTTTAACTAATACCAAAAAGCACAATAAGATAATACTAATGAATTAGAAAATTACATTAGAAACACATGCATGATTCTTTAATTTGGAAAAGAAAAAGATTGGACCTTGATAAATGAACTAGTATCATAGTGTAATACCATATACAAGTTTCTGCTGCAGTATTCTCAATCTCACTTGTTGCTCTATTGCTTTGGGTAATATGATATCCCCTTCAAATAAGAATAAGAACCAAGAAGAGCTAGGAGAACCTTGACAGAGATGATTTACAAGAATACACATCTAATTAATCAGACCATGGTTTCAATTTGCGATTGGAGTTGTGATCACAGTAGCTTTACAGTTGTGGCAAGTGCATAAAATGTGCGTGCAAGGTATTAATAAACTGCATCTCAAAGAATCTACAAAGGAGAAGAAAATGGTCAGGGGAGATCGGAGCTGCTGCTTCAGCGCCTCCTTCGACTCTTAAATCATAGGGAAAGTCAAGAGTGAGAAGAGTGAATTTGAAAAAATGAATACGAGAGAAGACCCAAAAAATAGCTTATTAAGTAAGATGAAAAAAACTTTTTTAGCCTTGAGAGTAATATAATCTTTTAATTATGGTGAAATATACTATACTAACGCAAGGAAATACCACAGATGCAGTTTGCAATTGCACAGACTACAGTCTCAAAAGCTGCCGCAACAGCAATATTAGGGTCAAATTTGTGTTGTCAAACCAAATTTAAAACCATGACCAGACCCAAAGCAATGCATTGCAGACGTTGAGAATGATCAGGTGATGATTGCAGCAACCTGATTTTTCTCTTCAAGAACTTGAAATAGGGCATACCTTCCACCTTATTTCCTTCAGGGACAAGTCTTGAGAGGATCCTCTATGCTTGTGACATGCACAATGTTGAACGAGATTAAAACCTCCAACTTATGTGACTAACTTTTTTCTTTTTTAGGTCTATCTTTTGCAGTAATCTGAATTCTGAACTTAGTAGGTAGTCAACATAGAACTAATATCAAGGAATAATTGTGTTGGAAAGATTAGTTGAATGTCAATATCTTTACTTAGAAGGTGATATCCGTGCATGGCCAAGTGATACACGGCAAGTTTGAAAATTTAAGTTGATGGTCACATATGCATCATGTTTGTGTTGATATTAGTGTATTAATAGTGCTTGATCAATTTATGAGTAGTTGGGTACTAGGGCATGAATAGTGCTGGAACTGATGAATGTATTGCATGTATGGTAGAAAGAAAGAAGAAAATGAGAGAAATAAGGAACAAGTACGTAAGAAAAGGAATGCTCAAATTGCTTACTTTGATTGGTATTGCATAATTTCATATATATATATATATAGGATGATAAGCGAAAGAGATATTAAATGAAAGTTTGACAAATTTAGCCATATCTTACATCTCTAGTTATAGGTTGGCACGTGATAATATTGCATGCTTTTGACAAGAATGGACACAACTAAGATGAACCCATACTTGTAGAAATTTATCCCTAGGCTAAGGTATACAATGATATACAGTGAATTGGGTGAATAAGAAATCCAATTGAATAGTATATCCAATACATTTTTTGCTTTAAACGCAGGATAAGATGGACCGAATTTGTTATACTATCCTCTCCGGTCCTTATATAGCCCACCAAACGTGGCCTTAAGGCTTTCGTCAATTTTTGTGTACTTGAGGGTGCATCACGTGTTGATAGTTTGAAACATTAGCAAGATTCTGTTGGTCTTATACCAGGGTGACAGGAGGAACTCGTTGTTAGCCAGACATGTGAGTTTTGACGATGTCTGATTTGAGCTGAAGGTCGAAAAGTGGGTAATGTCAATTGAAAGTGTGAATTGCACAGTAATAAGTGAACTAAGGATCAGGTGTTGATACCCAAGCTCCGAAGCTTAAGTTAGTTTTCACTCTACTGTCCGAATCCGTTCGTATCAGAGAACTTGATTACAAACAATTTTAGACAAAAGAAAGGTGTTGGGACTTGAGACTGAATTAAAAATTGAGTGTAAGTGAATAGGATTTAAACATTAATAGGAACTTAAAAAAAAGACATTTCAAAACGCAAGTTGAAAGGATTTTGGTTCAGAATCAAAACTTGTTGTAAAAACACGTTCTCAGTTATGCAAAACAGAAACTAAAAAGAAACCAGAACTCTGATATAGTTTTCAAAACAAGATTTTCAAACCAATATGCTAGAGAGAAAAGAAAAACAGTTATCAATATGACCAGAAAGCTATTAAACAGAGAACCAAATCAAAACTACGATAAATATCAAAGAGCAAAGCTAAACCAGCAAAAGCATTAATACTACATTAACCATTAATCATCAATATTCATTATATAAATTTACCAAATATTCATTGATTACTCTAAATGCACATTCCTGCTTTTGTAAGAAACTAGCATCTTGACAAACACTAAGTGCCCTGTCAATCCATTCTCTTTCTCTCTTTTTTTTTTTATTTTAAAAAAAAAAAGTATGCTATGAGAAAAGAGGAAAAAGTAACAACCCGCCAATATGCTATGAGAACAAATAAGACCTCTTCTGGGGAGTTTGATATGAAAAATGATATTTTATTCATTTTCATCATAAAGTATTAATGCTTTAACTATATAACCAATTTTGACTATGTCTGTATAGCATATTAAGACTGAATAATAAACCTTTGCACTCTATATAATATATACTAATATATACCAGAGACACCAGAAGAATCTCCTCACTCAATAATCAATATCACAAGTAAAATTGACAATTAAAATTAACCTTATCATTTAATTTATTTAATAGATGTGGGTCAAGCCCAAATCATCTCATTAATTAATTTTAGTTTTGGTCTTTGTATAATGGGCCTAAATTTAATTGAGCCTACTTAAACTTTAATCTCGATAAGCCAAAGTTTGCCAACAGAGAAGGATTAGGGTTTCAAATGACCCAAGGTTTAGGCCTTTAGGGTTTCCATCTAGGAAAATGCCTTCATCTAACGTAAACAAAGCCTCTCCTTAATGTCTCTAAGATATATATCTGCTACCTCCAAGGAGTTACCGAATGCAAACTTTGAGAAAACAATGAAGGAAATAAGCACTCCATATCCAATCCACCTCTACAATAACGATGTTGTTTACGAGATCCTCACATGGTTACCAGCAAAATCTCTCATGCGATTTAAAAGCATCAGCAAATTCTGGGAAACAAAGATAACGCACGATTCCTTTTTCATACAGCTTCACCGCCGTCGCTCCTACGCTCGGCCCGGCGGCGAGAAACTTCTCTTTCAACTTCGCGGCAAAAAATTTGCCGTTCAACGCTGTTTTGAACACAAGTTTATATCCACAGATAAAAATGGCAGGAACCACATAACGGAATACACTCGCCATTATCCATATGAAAATGCTGACGTCTCAGTAGTTGATGGCTTAGTTTGTTTCTACAGGGAAATAGGTTCTACTTTTTCTGCTTCACTTTATAATCTGTCCACCCACGAATCCATTGCTCTCCCTGAAGATTCGAATTTTAAAAAAGGCTCTCGGGCAAGATCTTTCTTCTTTATTGGGTTTGATTCCTCACACACCCTCTACAAAATTTTGCACAAAACCGATCCAATTGATCAAGATTTTGGAGAGACAGGATTCGAAGTTTACACAGTAGGCAGCCCTCAGCGCTCTTGGAGAATAATCAATTCTCCACCTCATGAATGTCATTGTTGTTATCCTTATAATTCTAGGGTTTGCATCAATGGCGTAATTTATTGGTTCTCATGGTGTGGTAGAGGAAAGAATATATATTGTAGAGGACTCAAGATTAAAGCATTTGATGTAAGTGATGAGAAGTTCCACCTCATATCAATTCCTCACAATTGTGGTGCATACAATCTGAGGAATGTTAATGGAGTTCCAACTTTAATGGATCGGGATCGACGTTGGTCAGGCTCGGGTTGTCTGATAAACCTGTGGAAATTAGAGGATTATAAGAATCAGGTTTGGGTCATGGAGAGCATTTTGGTTAATGTTGATCCTAAATTATTGAGTTGGAAGCCCCCTTTCTTGGTAGGCAGCATTGGTAGTGGTGAAATTTTGATGATATATTTTTTGCGTGGAATCAACTCCAAAGCACTCATTTACTATGATAGAGCTAGAAGGATATCCAAGATTGTAGAACTTGATAAACCACTGCCAGGAGATGATGATCCTGTATATAGATCCTGCTGGTATACTTATGTGGAGAATATCATGCCATTGACATCAATTAGTAATAGATTAATTTGAATGAATTATTGTCATGTTATAATTTGGATCTAGTTGTGAAAGAACTTTATTTTATGTGTTTGAATTCATTGTCAAATGAGAATTTTCTGTTTCAAATATTGGGCATTGATTATTTGCAGCATTTCTGTCAAGATGTTTCATTCACTTTCTATAGAAATAAAAGAACCATGGTGAAGAATTTCAATGCATATCTGGTGTAAGGTTGGTGCAGCTTGAGAAACTAATCTGATATAATCGATTTTATAAAATGTTCCTCAATTCCAAATATTGAAGATCCCTGAATATTTCATAAGGAATTTTTTTTTAAATTCTAATCTGTTCAACCTTGTAATCATTGACCGCAATTTTTAGGAGTTGCAGTAGTGGGGAGAAAAAATTGTGGGTACTGAAATGAACTCTATAAATATCCCCTACCAACATTATCAAAATGCAATTTTGGAAATCTGGTAAATGTTATTCTGCTTTACTTTGTAACGTTTGTCAACCACAATTAACTATCAAGAGAGATTTGCTGGTCTGTGTCTCATGTTTTGAGGAGGCAAACCAAAGAGTAGATTTTATGGCTAAATTAAGAGCAGGAGGGCATGATAGATGGAAAGTCTATGAGCACTCCCTGCAGATCCCTCTTTGACACTAAGTGCCCTGTCAATCCACTCTCTTTCTCTCTTTTTTTTTTTTTTTTTAAAAAAAAAGTATGCTATGAGAAAAGAGGAAAAAGTAACAACCCGTAAATATGCTACCATAAAAATTAAAGTGGGAATTAGATATCATTGTGAGATGAAAATAACTATTTTAGAGTTTTGTGCTTTTTGTTTCCTTATTTTTTATTTTACTTTTGAATAAAACGATCTCCATAAAATATGGGACTTGACATGTGAGATGTGATTATGTGATAAAATTGATTGGGGACATATTGTATAAAGCAACAAAAATATTCCCATACAACAAACCATAGTTTTTTTTATTAAGTATTTTTGCCCACGACTTTGGATTCAAAACACAGAACCCACAAGATCTAAGAACGACCTCAATACCATGTAAAGCAAATCATAGTTAAACCTACAATTAAAGATGACATATTCTATCATAATCTTAAAAATTATAGACACATTTTAGAAGTTTTTTTTTTTTTTTGGTATATCAAAATTTAGAATGAGAGAAGACTATTTCATTCTAAAGTCAAGACATATCACAAACTTTAACTAAAATTTACAATGATAAATCTTGACATGTATTATAAGTAATATTAGTCAAATGAGTATAACACTATAACTTTTAAATGAAAATATAGTGCATTATTATTTCGTCATATTTCAAAGAAATGAATGTACTTAAATAAAATATTTAATCTAAAGAGTCGAAATATAAAAGTAAGTATAAATACAAATATAAATATTCCATTAGAAAAATATAAGGAAGTTTCTTAGATACTTTTCATATTTATGTAGTATGTCATACTACATGAGATTAGCCAATATGAAAATGATATGTGTACAAATTAATTATTTTTAAATTTATTTAAAAAAATAAAATAAATTATATTTATATTCAATAAAATATAAAAATTACGTATGCTTGTCACGTCGGTGTAGTATGACATATTCATGTAGTATCATAGAATCTCCAAAAATATAAATATAAATAATAAAGAAAAGTAATTAAAACGCCTACACAAAACTTAGTGTTTTCTTTTTTGGGCCTAAAACAAAAACTCTCAGCGTGAGAACAATTGGGTCTTAAAGGGCAAGCCCAAGCGTAAGCCTATTCTCAATGTAATTATTATTATTTACATTATTTATCCGCGATATGGAGGCCCTGTGAGACTTGGACCGAAAAATGGGTTCACTGGAGACACCGACGAACGCAGAGAACGGTTCCGCCCCGGCCACCACCACCGGCCACGGAAAAGCTCTCGTTGCCGATGGACATCCGCCGGAGCCCGTCAGAGTGGCGTTGGAATTCGATGCCTCAAGGAAGCGTAGATCGTCCATGCTTCCCTTGGAGGTCGGAACTCGGGTCATGTGCCGTTGGAGGGACGGAAAGTATCACCCTGTCAAAGTCATCGAACGCCGCAAGGTTTCCATCGGCGGCCCCAATGATTACGAGTATTATGTCCATTATACTGAGTGTAAGTCCTCTTTATTGGTTCTTTGGTCTTGCGCAATTTGAAATAGGTTTAGGGTTTTAGATGTGCAGTTGATTTTGGTTCTGTGGTTACAGTTATGGTATTGAAAATTTGGTAATTTGAATGGTTTCTTAACTATATGTATTGAGGATGCAAGTGATTTGAACAATTTTTTTTTTTAATCAATTCTCGCTATTGTCTTCTGTTTACCGTAGGGCAGGGGTGTTTAACTAATCAGATTGCACTGGTGTTATAGCTAAGTTTATTGAAAAAAATTGGAAATTGGGTATTTTTCTATAGTGATTCTGATGTTTGGTACATCAATTTGAGCCATTTGCTTATCCTGGTTTCCTAATTGTATGCATTGGTCATGCAGTTGATGTAAACATTTTTTATATCTATGTCATCTGTTTACTTAAGGAAGGGATGTGAACTGATTCTTGTTGTTTTGTAGTGTCATTGGAATTGTGTGTATATGATAGTATGTGATTCTTATTGTTGTTCTTTTTGGCAGTCAATAGGAGGCTTGATGAGTGGGTGAAACTTGAACAACTTGATCTTGATTCGGTTGAGACAGTTGTTGATGAGAAAGTAGAGGATAAGGTAATGAATATATGTTAAATGCTAGTATCAGGAAATGGGCTTTCCTCTCTATCATGTCTACCAGTGTAAGTATAAATGTTGGAGAGACATTAAAACCTATGCTGATCTGGTTTTTCAGGTGACGAGCTTGAAGATGACACGCCATCAAAAGAGGAAGATTGATGAGACACATGTAGAGGTATTGAATGTCTATTTTTCACTGTTAGCTATGACAGATTTACATCAATACATCCACAACTCATGCAGTCGTGCTAGACTTGAGAATTTTAATCTCTCTTTCCACTTATGTGCTTCAGGGGAGTTTAGGTTCAATTTGAACTCAGAGTGTTTGATATGAATGGCTCAAATTGTTAGGGGATGTTAGTGTTTTGTTAACCCTATGAATGCTTGGTCACGTTAGTTCTGAGATAGAAATCCACACTTGGTCACTCTGACTGCTTGTATGACATTTAGTTAATGATTATTACGAGGGTTTGAAACTTTGAACCCTAATTCAAAGGAAAGATTTCGTGCTTAGGAGTTTCTGGAAAGGTAGATCCTTTGAGAAGCCAATAGTAGAATTCTTTTTTTTGGGTAATTTGTGATTGGTAAAACTGAATACATGAGAATCAAGTTACGAGTGTAATGAATGGTGGTGCTGATAATTGAATCCCTTTATGCAAGATTAGTAGATTTTATGGATTGCTCAAATTCTTACTGCATCCTACTGCAGGATATATTTATTAAATTTATGTCAACTGCTTCATTATAGGGTCATGAGGAGCTTGATGCTGCTAGCTTGCGAGAACACGAGGAATTTACAAAAGTGAAAAACATAGCTACTATCGAACTTGGAAGATATGAGATTGAGACATGGTATTTCTCCCCCTTCCCACCGGAATACAATGACTGTTTGAAGCTGTACTTTTGTGAGTTTTGCCTCAATTTCATGAAGCGCAAAGAACAGCTTCAGAGGCATATGGTGAGCTGTGCCTCAATTATTGCTTCCTTTTACCTCCTATTTTTGTTTGTTTTGAGCAGGGTTTACTATAGTGTGCTTGTTTGAGGAGGAATATACATCAACTCATTTCTTTTTGGGTTTCTTTAGTTTCTTGTTTGTTTTTTTTTTTTTCTCTTTATCATTTTGCATCTGTCCTCTTTAATAACTTCTGTTATCTAAAAACCATTATCTTCTTGACTTCTGGAGTTTTGCTTGGCTATGTTTATGGCAATTCTATCTTTTTTAAAAAAATTAAAAATTAAAAAATTTGGCTGCAGATGTTGTTCTGTTGGCAGATTTAACTTTGTTAACATGCTTCACTATGTTATGTGTGAGGTTTAGTATCATCTTTGTAAGATGAATTATTGTCGTAATTTATTTGATAAACTACTCCATGGGAATCCAAATGAAGCCAACTTTATGCTGTGATTTCAAGTTTATGAAATATGGAGGGTTGTGACTGTGCATTTGTTTATTTATCTCTATAATTGATTGTAATTTAGGAGTTCCTTGAGAAAGCCTTTCCCTGTTTAGAACATGAATTCTTTATTTGTTTGAAAACTTGGAAGTTCTTAGATGGGTACCACAGATAAAAATGAAGGAGTCCATTGGATGCGTTTATAGGAAATCTACCCAAGATTTGGATACGCAATTGTACCAGTTAAAGGTTTACAGTGAGATTACTCTAAAAGTAACAAGATTGAATATTTAGTGGACGATTTTCCAAAAAAGAAAAAAACATTGAGTGGACATTGGGAAATGAAATACATGATGTTCCGTATCTTGCTTTATTTCAAATTAGGGACAGAAGAGTACTTTTGTGTTATAAATTGTTTGATGCCATATTCTTAATTACTTTCATATGTTTTCTATTAGTGATCTCTGCTCTGCTCTCCCTTACTTCTTCCACTTGTTTCCCCCTCTCCTTCTTTTTACCCCCAAAAAGTAAAAGAAATTTGTCAGTTTTTAGACTCAACACTAAACTATTTCCCCTCTGACCATTATTTCCTTCCTTTTCATGCAGAGGAAGTGTGATCTTAAACATCCCCCTGGTGATGAGATATACAGAAGTGGTACACTGTCAATGTTCGAGGTACACTTGGACCCAACTGCTGTTTTTATTGTTGTTATTATGTTTTATATATATGTGTGTGTGTGTATATATATATATATATGAAGAACTTTATTTATTAACACAAGAATTGAAAGAGTGCAATATTATCTATATTTTATTGTGTGGTTTTGATACTAAAGATGTTCATACTTCTCTTTATATGCATATGTGTGTTTAAAATAATAAATTAATTACACTTTGTGTCTGCTCTTTATTGTTGAAAAGTCTTGCATGCAGTAATCAAAGTTGGGCTGTTGGACTATTTTGCCCTTTGTCTTTTTCTCATTCATTGCCAGTTCTCCCATCCAACCTGGTCTAACCTATTGATTTTAAGTGTATGTGTCTAACATGATTTTACACCTTGCACATTGTCACATGATCTAACCTATTGATTATTTGATTATTGAACTTTATTGTTGACTTGTTTGTTGGCCCCCATAGTCTTTGCAGTACTTAATGGAGAAAAAGTGGGGCATACGATATTTTACTGTTATTTACAAGTCAGTTAAAACTATAAGTTATGGATGAATTTTATCCTTCTTTGAACTTTCTTCTATTTCATAAGCTTACATAAGAGTTAAGCTTATTTCCATACTAATTGTCATTTTTACTTGCACATGCATGGTTTGGGTGGGTGTTAGTGGACTTTCCAAATGCCTTGAATTGTTGAGTGGGTGGATGCTCTATTTAATAAGCTTGTCTATTAGTGTTAATGGGTACTTTGTATTGAAAAATATGAGAAATTATTGTGACTTAATTAATATTCTAATATCTCATCTTATTCAAAGAAAAAAAAGATTCTAACAAGTCCAGACACTATAAGATTTGTTATGAGGTTTAGAGAAAACTTAGTCATTATTTTAGAGAAAACTTAGCTTAATTTTAAAATAATTGCTTTGTCTGCAAAAATTTGTTTTCAGCAGGTTTGATGTATGTTTTAATTAATTATGCTCATCGGAATTATGTGAGCATTTTAATGATGACTTTATGTCTGAAATCAGGTTGATGGCAAGAAGAACAAGGTTTATGGGCAGAATCTTTGTTATTTGGCGAAGTTGTTTCTTGATCACAAGACCCTCTATTATGATGTGGACCTGTTTCTCTTCTATGTATTGTGTGAATGTGATGATCGAGGATGTCACATGGTCGGCTATTTCTCCAAGGTAAATATTATTTTGTTGTCTTTGCTTGTGTTTAAAAAGGAACGNGCAGTACTTAATGGAGAAAAAGTGGGGCATACGATATTTTACTGTTATTTTCAAGTCAGTTAAAACTATAAGTTATGGATGAATTTTATCCTTCTTTGAACTTTCTTCTATTTCATAAGCTTACATAATATTTAAGCTTATTTCCATACTAATTGTCATTTTTACTTGCACATGCATGGTTTGGGTGGGTGTTAGTGGACTTTCCAAATGCCTTGAATTGTTGAGTGGGTGGATGCTCTATTTAATAAGCTTGTCTATTAGTGTTAATGGGTACTTTGTATTGAAAAATATGAGAAATTATTGTGACTTAATTAATATTCTAATATCTCATCTTATTCAAAGAAAAAAAAGATTCTAACAAGTCCAGACACTAAAAGATTTGTTATGAGGTTTAGAGAAAACTTAGTCATTATTTTAGGAGGCTGGCTTAATTTTAAAATAATTGCTTTGTCTACAAAAATTTGTTTTCAGCAGGTTGATGTATGTTTTAATTAATTATGCTCATCGGAATTATGTGACCATTTTAATGATGACTTTATGTCTAAAATCAGGTTGATGGCAAGAAGAACAAGGTTTATGGGCAGAATCTTTGTTATTTGGCGAAGTTGTTTCTTGATCACAAGACCCTCTATTATGATGTGGACCTGTTTCTCTTCTATGTATTGTGTGAATGTGATGATCGAGGATGTCACATGGTCGGCTATTTCTCCAAGGTAAATATTATTTTGTTGTCTTTGCTTGTGTTTAAAAAGGAACGTTTCCATAAGATGGTTAATTTTATTATATTATGTTTTTGGCATAATGATCTTCAAAATGATGTTAACCCGTTTGTCTTTTGTCTGTATTTGAAAAAACTCATGACAAAAACTACCAATCCAATAGATATTCACTAGTTCCCGGATTTATTTTGTTTTGCTGTCATTACTTCTTAATTGAAATGTCTTATAACCTTAAAATTTCCTATTTGTGAAGTGTTTTATATCCTAAGTTTGGAACCTGGGTAATATGATATATGTCAGAGTGTAAAAAAGTTCTGACTACCCATTTTATTGTTTTATTCAATTATTTATGGGCTTCTGCTTTGGAGATATCTGCAGTCTCCCTTGCTCTCTTCCATATTCGTTCCTTGGCATTTGACTTTTGTTTTTCATGATGGATTAATTAACATGCACTTTAACTTTTTTAATGATACAGGAAAAACATTCAGAGGAATCTTATAATCTGGCATGTATTCTCACCCTTCCACCTTACCAAAGGAAAGGCTATGGCAAATTTCTGATTGCTTTCTGTAAGCTCTCGTCTCCTCTCCTGCTTTAGAGAATAGACACCTTTGCCTCAATTATATTTGACCAAAATTTCTTTTGAATTTAAACATGGAGCAGCATATGAGCTTTCCAAGAAGGAGGGTAAGGTTGGTACACCAGAAAGACCCCTTTCAGACCTTGGCATGTTGAGTTACAGAGGATACTGGACACGGGTTCTGTTAGACATTTTGAAAAAGCACAAGGGTAATATTTCTATTAAGGTGAGTGCCTCTGGAATTACATTTTATTGATGTAGTATTATATTCATTGTGTAAAATGTATGGCAATGATGGAAGTTTGTGCTTAGAAATTTAATTCATTCAATTTTTTTGCCGTCTGCAGAAATTGTTATTTTCTCAATATATATGATCTTCAAATTCTCATGTCATGATAACCGTAAAGATGACGAATTGATGTGTGATTGATTGTGTTATGTGTGAATTCTCTTTTTCTAATATCCTGTTCCTTTTATTCTCAATAATCATTTTTGGTGTTATGTATGCTGATAATTATCAAAGCGACATTATTGAATCAGCTTTATTTCTGCAGGAGCTTAGTGACATGACAGCCATTAAAGCAGAAGATATATTGACCACCCTTCAGAGCCTAGAGTTGATTCAATATAGGAAAGGGCAGCATGTTATTTGTGCAGATCCCAAGGTTTTGGATCGTCATCTGAAAGCTGCTGGGCGTGGTGGTCTTGAGGTTGATGTTAGCAAATTGATATGGACTCCTTATAAAGAACAAGGTTGAGGGGAAGATATCTATCAAGGAACACTTGCTCTGATGTAACTAGTGATTGTATAAATAGACTGTAGGCTAGGATTCTTAGTTACTTAACGTAACCCCTTTGATGTATTTGTATTTACCAAATGCCTTACATGAATATATGCTTGTATCAACCATTCTGTTGAATTACTGCACTTTTGGTATCTGTATCAATTTGTTGAATTGATGTGTATTCTTTGCTGTATGGTATCGTTAAATAAGTGAACAATCACAAGGAAGGTCATTCTTTAAAGAAAGAACATTGATCAAGGAATCAAGAAACCAAGATTGTAAGCTACATTGTTTACAGGAATACCTCAAATCAATTTTCCACGAGGATAATGACATTATTTTCGGGCTTTAACTCGAATTGTTTACGGGTTGTGTTCGGGTGACGTGTGCAGCTTGATATGGCTAACACATAAGTAACTTGTGTAACTCAGTTATTACTAAGCTACTCAAGGGGTAACGCTACTCCATTAGGTTCTTTAGATAATTAGTTACAAGGTTAATCAAAATAAGGTCTGCGTAACTCAAAATTCAGGTCAGCCCTTATTGGATTTTCGTGAGTGTGGACCACTTCCGTTTTGCCACCCGTAATTCAAACAATGATGAACATCAAGTGCAGTATTAGCTTTCTTGATGAAAATTTGGCTGTTGCACATAGCTGCCTTTTGCCAAATGCTTACAGTAATCAGCACCTTTCTTTCATTAGGGAACGAAAATCCTAAACATTTTATGAATCACATNAGTGTGGACCACATCCGTTTTGCCACCCGTAATTCAAACAATGATGAACATCAAGTGCAGTATTAGCTTTCTTGATGAAAATTTGGCTGTTGCACATAGCTGCCTTTTGCCAAATGCTTACAGTAATCAGCACCTTTCTTTCATTAGGGAACGAAAATCCTAAACATTTTATGAATCACATTTTGTTGTTGCTACTGCCATATTCGAAAGTGAAGCCAAAATGAAATCCGAAGTACAAAAGACAATGGAATAACATATTTAAATCCCTTCAAGGAAATAGTAGTTGCATTTTCTTCAACTAATTAGGGGCAAAATTGGTTTTTGAATGTTTCCCATGTTAGACCTTTGTCCAAATACTCTATATTGGAAGGGTCAAAAGGCCCTTTGATTCTATCTATGGACTTTATCACTGCCCTTGATGGAAGAATGCTTCTTGTTGGGTCAGGTGAGGTGCTGTAGCTTAAGCATGAAGAAAACCCCTGAAATGTGTAAGGTAACAAATTTCCTTTTAGCAAAAATTCATAACCATATAATAATTTTTCAAATTAATTATAAAATAAAATCCAGTAATAACACAAACAGAAAGAATGGAGTGAGTGACAAGTTAGTTACACCTCGTTTAAGTAAATAACTTATTTAAACGCTTATATAAAAAGATCTTATGTGATAAACTTTTATACTATAAGTTCCTTTTAAATTAAGTTATTTAGTGTTTTGATACATACTTGAAAAATTATTTTTAAATGTTGAGTTTTAAATGTGGGAGATAAAAAGTTGAGTTTCCATAGAATTTTTAATATTAATGGAGATCTAATTATCCCAAAAATTTCAAAAACTGATTATGAAAAAAATTAGCTTTCGCATGAGATTTTTTTAAGAAGCCTACAAAAATGGCTTCATAAAATAAGCTAAAAATAGCTTTTTGAAAGTTAATAAACTATTTATATAAACTGATCTAAACACTATTTTTCTTACATAAAAGCACTTATACTAATAGAAAAACTCTAATAAGCTCTAAATTATGTTATCTAAACGGGGCCTTAGTAATGTTAAATTTAAGTTGTGGTAACAACTTTTTGATGTCTTCAAAATAAACACGATGTATCAATGCAATTTTAAATTCACTTTTTAAGTTGCCCATTTAAATACTTAGGTATACTCAGAATATTATTTTATAGGCACAAAAAAAAAAAGTTTCACATGTAATTCTTTTATGTCTTAAATTAGCATTATTCTAAGTATACGAAAGAATTTTCTCCCTAAAATGTATTTTTTCTTTGACTCTAATGCCCATTTTGAGTTTTTTTTTTGTTTTTTTTTTTTTTTTGAGTTTGATTGCAGTAAAGACCTATTGGGATCCAAAGCAATTATTAGCATATATAGGACAAACTAACCTTAAAGATAAGCACATCCACATCTTCCTCATCCACAACCGCGTGAACAAGGAGTGCTTCTCCTCTTGCTGACTGACTATACACTTCCAACTGAGCAATTTGCTCATTGTGCCCATATTCATCTTCTTCATCCTCATCTTCATACCTCGCTCGCCGCCTCGCGGCACACCCAACACCTAAAACTCGTGCGCTGCTCAAATTCAAAGCTTCGAAGGCAGAGTAGAAGGTGAAATTGCAAGGATAAGAATGCTTCAATGATAATGGCAACATTGGTGGAGATAGTACCATTGTCCATCTCTCTAAACTTTTCAACATTATGTGGGTGTAGTAGGATCCACAATAGCCCTCTAATTTACCTTATTGGCTTTAAATCCCAAAGGACTTCAAAGAAATCATGGAGATAAGGTTAGCATGGTTGCCTTGGCATATATAGAAAGAATCCCAAATTGAATCTTTGGAAGTTGGAGAGTGCTTTGCAGTACCTAGTGTGTGAGTGTGAGTACACTGTTTTATAGGTTCATTTTTACCATAGAAAGAAGGCCTAGTGAGCCTCTTAGTTTGTGATAAGGTTATGCCAATTTATGACTATGAGATAAGCCTATGTAGCTCTCATGATTGTGTAGAAACTTTTGCTTAATTGCAATTTTGGTCTTCCTATTTTATTAACTTAAACTTTTTTGTTCTCTTTCTTTAAAAATAAACTATTGAATTCCTCTATATTCATAAAATAGATAATTTTTGTCTTTTTATCTTTAAGTCAAAATTCTTAGATTTATTTCAAGGTGTAAAGTTCTCTGATTTATAATTCCACCGTTCAGATTGAAGAGCTACGTCTTGTGAACCTCACCACTAAATTTCAACTCAATCTAACGGTAAATGAGTCTAGATCTTTGGTTAGATGAAAACTTATAGTTTTGGTATTTTGGGCTGAGTCTCATCATTAGATCGAGCTGAAATTTAGTGGAAATGTTCATAAGACATAACTCTTTAATATGAACGGTAGAATTATAAATCAAAAAACTTTACACCTTAAAATAAATTTAAGAATTTTGACTTAAAAATAAAATGACCAAAATTGTACATTTTATGAATATAGAGGGACTCAATAGTTTATTTTTAAAGAAGATGTACCAAAAAATTTAAGTTATTAAAATAGGAGGACCAAAATTACAATTAAGCCTATAACTTTTATATGGGAACTTCATTTCTAGGGGCATTTTTTTTTTTTTCTTCTTGCTACTGAACGTTTTTTATTGATTAATTAGATCTTAGGTATACAGATTTGAACTAAAAAGACCAAGTAAGAGCTCTTAAATTCAACCACTGGTTTATTTCTTTCAAATATCAAACCCAATCCCTTGTCATAGAGACAGTCTTGTCATTTGCAATTTATTATTAGTTTAAATTTGATCTGCTGTGAATATAAAATTATTTTATACTATCATCTAATAATATGTTGCCACATCACTAAAATAACTAAGATCTTACCAACAATAAATGACTTCAACAATTTTTTTACATAAACAACATATAATTGAGTGACTGTTTATAAAATTCTCTTATGTTATCATTGGATCAAAATTAAATCCTTCATATTTACTAAGTTTCTAACAATTAAGTTTAGTATATATATATATGGCTATCTTCTTAAAAGGCCAACGTAAGTTGGCTAAGTTAGTCAAAGAGTTTTGATTTAGGACTCTACATTTTTTTGGTGTTGAGTTTGAACTCCCTTGCAACCAATAATCTCATTTAGTGGGCATTTCCGCTCAAGGATATCTCCTATTACCCATGAGCTAGTTGAGTAACATTTTTTAAGGGCCAATAATATCTTTGAGATAATCTTTTAAGTAGGTCTCTATCTGTTTCTTTATGAATCCCTAGACATATCAATAGTGTCATGCTCGATAATATTAAAATAATTTATCTTTACTATTATTTTTCTCTACCAAAAAAATCTTGGTAAAAGAATTAACTGTAATATGGTTATGAGCATTAATCTAGGTCCCATTCATTGTTGAAAATATTCTTGATATGGACTACCATTAATTGATTTTGATTTTGTGCAAAACAGGCCAAGTTCTATATGATATTTTAAGACAAGCATTGGTAAGCTATTTAGTGCAGACTTCATCCAATAGAAGTGTGTGATGGGACAGCCTCTTTGGGTATAAATAATGGCTAGCTCCCCCTCCACTCACACTCACAATTATTAGAGCTTTTTTTTTTTTTTTTTTTTTNTTTTTTTTTTTTTCTCTCCCTCTCTCCTAATCTCATTGAATAAATGTATGTTGTTATTAGTTGGAGAGGAAGCTCTAGCCTCCTAGTGTTCCTTCAAGTACTTTAATTATTTATTAGTGTTATAAAGAGATTAGGAATTTTTTTTATATTTCAAATATGCAATCAGCAAATTCTGAGGACGATTTCAATTTCATTCGATCATATGTCATTTTGATGGATAACATGACATTACCATATTATGTAATCTAAGCCCTCCTGCTCAATAAAATCAAATCAATAATCTAGATTACAACACATTCACTCAATATGAGTATATTATTGTTGATCAAGCGAGTTGACTCGATCAATTGAATTGTCGACCGGCTTAACTTTCGATTTTGTTTAATCTATTGAACCATTGAGGTCCAACAATTTGGATTGGATCATTCCAACTAATGATAATCCAATCTAGATCAATTAATTAGTTGGGTTACACAAAATGTTGAAAATTTTAAAATTTTGACTTAGTTTTATTAGCAGGCAAGACCTATAGAACTATATAACCAAATTCAATCTCTTTAAAAACTATTTTTATGTTTCAAATGTTTCATTTAAAATATTGATGAAATATTAAAATTTTAAAAAATTAGCATCAAATAAATAATTAAAAGCTATCAAGATTCTTTCTTTAGTTTCTAATAAAATGATGATTTATTTTGATTCATTGCCATAAAAGCTTTACAAAAACAATAAATTTTATGTTTTTTGATGAATAATAAATTATATGTTACCACATATTCAAAATGTAAAAAGATTCAATGGTTGCCTAAGTAGCTAACTTCACGTGGAAAAATCAAAGGTTGTATTTTTTTTTTTTTTGGATAAATGGAAAATCAAGGTTGTAGTTAATGATAGTGGATTCCACTATAATATCAGATCTTACAAATAAAATTCCAACCATATAGTGCCTAACTAAAAACTTCTCAAATTATTTAACACAAATAGTTTTTTTTATATATAAATTTTAAATTACGATTTTTAGTTCGAACACGAAATACATAAATTTTAAAAGATGAGATTATTATAAATAATTTTTTTATATTATAATAATGATGTCATTTAATTTGATCCATAATGCAATCACTTGAGCCAACTGCGAAGTGATCTCATACCCTCATCCAAGTTTATTATTCATCTTTCAATTTGATTTGTGGAACATTGATACACAGTTACACACATTCTTTAAAAATGTGAAAAAATTGAAAAACTCATATAAAAAAATAAAAAACTAACAGATAAACGTGTGATAAAAGATAGGAGAGAGTGGGCCATGGACCATCATTCCTCTTATCAAGGCTGACCTCCAATTATTTCTTTCCATTTATTAAATCATTCAACAATTATTTAAAGAGTAATTGTTATTTTCAGATTTGAAAATTTACGTATTTTCTACATGTGCCACAATTTGAAAATTTTTTTATTCAAAAGAACACAATATATTGGGAAACAAAGGAAAATATGCTATGGGAATAAAACTTAAGAATGAATGTGGTGAGAATAAAATCATTAAAGTCTTATTTTTATTAAATGGTTTNATGTGCCACAATTTGAAATTTTTTTTATTCAAAAGAACACTTATTTATTGGGAAACAAAGGAAAATATGCTATGGGAATAAAACTTAAGAATGAATGTGGTGAGAATAAAATCATTAAAATCTTATTTTTATTAAATGGTTTGTAGTTTAGTAATATTAAAAAAAAAATTGGATTAAAAAGTGTTTAAACTTAAAATTATAATTAAAATAAAAAAAGTTTTTAATTTTGATTTTTATAACCGATAGACACAAAATTTTAATGAAAAATACATGTCAGAAATAAAACTCAAAAAAATATATGGTAAGAATAAATTTTTTTAAAATCAAACACTCTTAATTTTATAACTAACTGACGTACCGATAAATTAAAATCCTTCGCGCTCAATTTGAATTTGATTAGACCTATTGTAACTTTAATTTCGTATACATGTTTAGATTTTTTTTGTTTATAATTCAAAATTTTTACACTATTATACCATTTTTCTATCCAAAATCTCATTCAAATTAATCCAAAAAAATATATAAATAATCATTATTATTATGACAAAATGGAAAAAATTTTATTTCTCTTTCTTCATTGGCGTTATCTTTCCCACCATTTTTATATTACCTCAATTTTTGCTCCTCACCATTTCCAATTTCCATTACCGAAACCCTTAAATTAGCCGAATTTTCCTCACTTTCCTAGCAGATCTGCTCCCCAAAACCCCTCAAAATCCCTTCGAATGCTTTCCCTTTTGATGGAGATTCTAGGGTTTCTGCATTCAATTCCCCCCGGTTATTTAGACGCCTCTCCGTAGCTATGTGAATTTAGGCTTAACAATTGCTCTCCAAGACTATATATATCGTGTGTAGTTTGCTCAATGGCTGCTTTGCAGAGAGTGGCACAGTCCAACATGAGCACCACTGGAAGCAGCTATAGCTCCTGCAAGGGTGGCGCTGCTGTCACTCCTGGTACTGAAAACATGGTTTCTGATCAATTCCCGGCGGGTCTCAGGGTTCTGGTGGTGGATGACGACGCCACCACCTTGAGAATCATTGAACAAATGTCTCGCCGATGTCGTTATAATGGTTAGTGACCAGTTCTTTCATACCCATTATACCCTGTTATGGTGAATTTTGATCCATTGGGGATGTTTCTGGTGAAAGTTTTGATCTTTATCACTTAATTCATTGTAGAAGCTATTTGTCTAATGATTTGGGATAGTTGGTAGTGTCAATAGCTTGTCATTGTGTCTTCTTTGAATATTTGTAGAATTGGATTTTTATGTTTGACTTGTTTGATAGGCTAAGGGTAAAAGGGTAGATGCTGTGGGTACCCTTTTGGCATTTGAGCGTTGTTGTACTCTTGTTTCTTGATTCCTTTTCAATGAAATCCGTTTCGTTCATGTACTGTTGCATGTTCGATTCTTCTAGTTGCTTTGGGATTTAAAACTCCAAGCGCTTGCCATGTGATTTGGACGTCGGCTATATAGTGTTTAAATTTAGCTATTTTATTTCATTCGTCACTTGAAATTCTTGATTCTAACTTCGTGGATTGGGGTGATTTGACTGGCTTAATTGGTGAGAAATGATTTTTTTGTTTTTCTTAAAGAATAATTGTTTTTGTTGTCTTGACAAGGTATATAATATTTGTAAGATTTTGAATTTATCGTTAAGTGAAGTTCTTATTTCATCGTATGTATATATATATATATATATTTCTTTACCAAATGGCTTATAGCTGAGTGGTATTGAGGTCATCCTCAAGCTTGTGGATACCGTGTTCGAATCCAGAATCGTAGCCAAAGTACAAAAAAAAAAAATATATCTATATATATATATATATTTTTTTTCTTTTTCTCTGTAAAATATTCAGGGCTTAGATCTCTTCTATGCTTGTAGCTGGCATTCTCTTCACCCTTGTTTGGGTCAGTTGATTTTGGTTGGATTGTTTGTGATGGTATTTACATAGATGCCAATTTAAAGATATGGATTTAATTCAAGATCTCTGGATGCTGTACTGGTGAAGTTTTAAATTCTTTGAACTGTAGTAAAAGTCATAATTTTTTTTGTAACAAGGTTTGGATGACGTGCCTGGATCTTTGATATTTTGATAAACTATATGCCTTTATATTGGTTGTACCAAAAGAAAGTAGCAAACTGTAGGCAGATTCATAGACATTTTGATTTGCATTAACAGTCATTATGCCCAAAAGACTTGTGGTGCATTTTATGTTTTTCCTTTAAAGTAGGTTAGACCCATAATGGCTGATATGTTCTAGATTGTGTTTTTGATCGTATTTTTATAGCAAATTTTTTAAGGAACTTAGTTCTTCAAAATGAAAACGAAGTTTAGTTTCTCATGTCTCAAGTAGCTGATGGGACATTTTACTTGACGATGATAGAGAGTATTTCTGTTTGCTGAGTTATTCACTATTACTTTTAATCTGGAACTAATTGAAATCAAAGATCTAGATAATTTGTAGCATACTGTTGGCTTCTATTCATTCTTAGATTATCATCGCTTAATTATTATTATCATTATTGTTATTATTATTATTTTATCTTCCAGTTACCACATGTTTTAAAGCTACTGTTGCTTTGAATCTTCTGCGGGAGAGGAAAGGGTGTTTTGATGTGGTACTGAGTGATGTTCATATGCCGGACATGGATGGCTATAAACTCCTTGAACGTGTTGGGCTGGAAATGGATCTTCCTGTTATTAGTAAGAAATGTTTCTCTTAACCCTAAAATTACTTTACTGTACTTATATTGGTTAACATTTCAAATTGGTAATATTTTGCAGTGATGTCTGCTGATAGTAGAACAAGTGCTGTGATGAAGGGAATTAGACATGGAGCTTGTGATTATTTGATTAAGCCTGTACGTGAGGAAGAACTGAAGAATATATGGCAACATGTGGTTAGGAAAAAATGGAATGAAAATAAAGAACATGAAAATTCTGGCAGCTTGGATGACAATGATCGGAATAAACGAGGAAATGATGAAGCTGAATATACTTCTTCTGTTATTGATGCAGCAGAAGGAATAGTCAAAGCGCCTAAAAGGAGGAGCACTTCAAAAGAAGATGATGATGGTGACCTGGAGAATGATGATCCATCCGCATCAAAGAAGCCCCGTGTGGTCTGGTCAGTGGAACTGCATCAACAATTTGTCAGTGCTGTGAACCAACTTGGGCTTGACAGTATGAATCTTCAGCAATTTTTTCTTTTTATTGCTTTTGTTTATTCTTTTGTTGACTTGTTTACCGCATTGGTGGTACTGCAATATTTATGAAGCATATTCTAACTAGTACAGTTTATTTTTTGTAATTAAATTTATATTTGTTTTGAGCCGTTTTTGTGACATAGCTTATCAGAAAATTTTCTCCTATATTTCAGAGGCTGTGCCAAAGAGAATTCTTGAATTGATGAATGTGCCTGGTTTGACTAGAGAAAATGTTGCAAGCCATTTGCAGGTTTGATTTTGTATTCACTTGATTTTATGTACTTGCATATAGTTATTTGTTAGATGGATTTCATTTTGGCACATCGAACTTCATGAAAAATATTCAAAAAGACTTATCACTGATGACATTTTAGTAACTTAGTGTGAAGTTTTCATAGTTAATTTAGTGTAGATTTTTCATAATTAATCATTTGAAACCAACAACCTTCCAGGTATGATGCAGTTTACATGGAATATAGGTGTTAAGCATGGCTTAATCCAAAATGTGAAGTATTTTCAACCCCTTTCCCTGAGAGTCAATGTTCTTCCTTATATTCAATTATTGGATATGCTACTGTATCTTGAACTCTCTGTCTATATTCTTGGCTTTTTCCTCCCTGTGCTGTGTTTTCCATTCTTTTATTCTGTATATGCGTTGGCTTCAACTTGCCATTTTATATCAAAGGTGGCCATTTGATTCTTTGCTATATTGATTTCAGTTAGAAAAGTTTGCATTTTTCTGTGTGGAAATTTATCATCTGCAGAGGCTTTGCTGACATGTTACCTGTTGAGAGGGATGTAAACTTGTTTGTTCTCTTAGCAATATTGGCATTTATTTTTAGTCTGACGTTGGCTCTTTGCGTTCTATACTGAAATGGACCTGGTTTGACATTTAGGAGCTAAACAATCCAATTCTATTAGTTCAATATCTGTTTATGCCACAGCTTTCATGCTACTACATCAGGGAACTCTTCTGATAATTAATGTGAATTAAAGCCTGTGTCAAAACAATCACTGATTGCCATCAACTTCTCATCATTGCAAAGCTGAAGCCAACAGGCCTTATCACTGCTTACCACTGCAAGAGATTCTATCTAAGTAAATAGTCCTTTATAACATTAATGGTTTAGCTAGAGTATGAGTATCTATGGACTCCTTACTAGGGATCTCAAGAGGTGCCTGCAAGTTTGGAGTTGTGAAATGTTTAGGCTGTTAAGAACATATCCAGAAAATGAATGTAGATGCAGTAATGCATCAGAAGACAGGCTGAGAAATCATTACTGAAAGGTGAGGGAGAATGGAGAATTTTGCTTGAAGATGAGTGATTTTTGTTAAAATGAATTCAGATATTGTAAAATGTGGAGACAAATAGCCAAGGGTTCAAGTATAAGAGAGGAGAGAGCCAAGAAGAACAGTTAGGAGTGATTAGGATATGTAACATTGGATATTCTCCTTTTATTTATTTAACTTTTCAAGAGAATAGCACAGCTAGACATGTGGAGTTCATGCTAAATTGCTTGTCTTTGTGATGATTGATGAATGTAGATCTGTAAGCTTTAGACTTAAAAGTTATTTCTTATTTTTACAGGTTATGCACTTTTCTAATAAGATTAAATGGCTGAATGCTTGTAGAAATGAAATTTGTCCATTAGTCAGTGATAAAGAAGTATTAAGACATTGATTAGATAACTGTCACTCTTTTTTTTTTTTTTTTTTTTCTTTTTCTCTTTGAATTTANAACTGTCACTCTTTTTTTTTTTTATTTTTTTCTTTTTCTCTTTGAATTTAAGAAATCATATTTGGGTGAGAAATATTAATCTGCTTATGTTTGATACAATAGCTCAAAATGTTTAATAGTTGATACAAACTGATCTGTTGTCCTGAAACAAATTGGAAATAGAAATTATGCTTTGTGACTCATAACTGTAATTAACAGTGCCTTTACAAATTGCAACGTTGATTGGCAGAAATTTAGGCTTTATTTAAAGAGAATAAGTGGAGTTGCTCAGCAGCAAAACTCAATTTCTGGGCCTGTAGAATCCAATGTCAAACTGGGTGGACTTGGAAGATTTGATATCCAAGCTTTGGCTGCTAGTGGCCAAGTTCCTCCACAAACACTAGCTGCCCTTCATGCTGAGCTTTTAGGTCGTCCAGCTGGTAACTTAGTTCCAACGGTGGACCAGACTGCTCTCCTGCAAGCATCCATTCATGGGTCCAAGCATTCCCCTGCAGAACATGGTGTGGCATATGGTCAGCCTCTGGTAAAATGTCCTTCCAACATTACCAAAAATTTTCCTCAGGGCATCATAACTGTAGATGATGCATCTCCAACATATGGAGCATGGCCACCGTCTAACACTGTCGGTTCGCTGGGAGCCAATAGTAGTCTTGAAGGGATGGGTCCTCAGAGTAATAACATGATGGATATGTTGCAGCATCAGCACCAGCAAAGGCAGCTGCAACAACAGAAGCAACAGCAACAGTTGCAGCAGCAGTCAATAATACATGATCAAAGTTGTTCAATTAACGTCCAACCATCTTGCTTGGTGGTCCCCTCTCAATCTTCTGGCCCTCTCCAGGCAGGAAATAGTCATTCTTCTGTCAATCAGAATTGCAACTTTGGCAGGAATCCTTTTATTGATTATAGTCTCTTTTCACCTCAATCAAATAATTCTTCGTTAAATGTTGCTCAATTCCCTGATGGGGAAATCAAAGCTAGAGGTGTTCTCTCTCGGTATACTGCTCCTAGCTCCATTTCTCCTTCAGCTTCACCTGGTTCAATAAATACGGACAATAACAATATCCAGCAGCTTCAAAACTCAACTTTGACATTAGGTGCTTTGAGACAATTCCCAGCTCGTGTGCCTAATATATCTGAGACCCAAGGTCTCTATTGCACTGGATCTGGTGATGCTCTTGATCAAGGAGCTCTGAGGAATCTTGGATTTGTTGGCAAAGGTACCTGTATTCCAAGCAGATTTGCTGCACATGAAATTGAATCATCAATAAATGAGTTTAGTCAAGGGAACATCTCTGTAGATAGCAATGATAACACAGTGAAGGAGGAGCCAAATATTGATTTTATGGATAATCCGAAAGGGGGCTTCCGAGCCTTTCGAAGATATTGATCAAGTGGTTCCATGAGTGTGTCCACTGAATTGGTAATTTACCAGGTTTTCAGGCATTTTGCTTTATATGCTTGTGAATAGTAATTTTATTATTTGGTCAGCTATTGAAATACTTTTTCATCTTTGGGGCATTTTTCTAAATAAAACTAGATAACGGAGCTGTCTAATTATTTTTGAAGGATATATCTTTGCTTTAGTTGTGTCTGCATAAGTAATTTATGCTTCTAAACCAATGTAGCCATAAACCATTTCATCCAAAACAAGGGAATGATACAATACATGCATTTCCGTTGTGTTTACTTTTGTATAGCAATTGAAGATTATAATTACTACATGATTTAATGTGTTGGAGTTTATCAAAGCAGTGCTGAGGAGAATGGTGAGCAACATTTGGCAAGTACTAGAAATCTATGGATATCAATTATGATTGTTTAAATTATGTTTTCCAGTATTGATTTTAAAATTTCAAATAATTTTCTTAATGCAGAGTTCGTTATAGAAATTATGTAATGCTTGGGGGATCTCCCATATAGCTTCACATGTTCTTCATCAATTTNATATGCTTGTGAATAGTAATTTTATTATTTGGTCAGCTATTGAATTACTTTTTCATCTTTGGGGCATTTTTCTAAATAAAACTAGATAACGGAGCTGTCTAATTATTTTTGAAGGATATATCTTTGCTTTAGTTGTGTCTGCATAAGTAATTTATGCTTCTAAACCAATGTAGCCATAAACCATTTCATCCAAAACAAGGGAATGATACAATACATGCATTTCCGTTGTGTTTACTTTTGTATAGCAATTGAAGATTATAATTACTACATGATTTAATGTGTTGGAGTTTATCAAAGCAATGCTGAGGAGAATGGTGAGCAACATTTGGCAAGTACTAGAAATCTATGGATATCAATTATGATTGTTTAAATTATGTTTTCCAGTATTGGTTTTAAAATTTCAAATAATTTTCTTAATGCAGAGTTCGTTATAGAAATTATGTAATGCTTGGGGGATCTCCCACATAGCTTCACATGTTCTTCATCAATTTTGGCTTTTGCTTTCTCTGATTTAGCCGTTTATTTTGACTGTATATCTACAGAGAATAAATAGAGAAAGGTAAATAGGCATGCAATTCTTGCCCTTCCTGAGGCACCAGATTATTGTGGTCTGTCTCTGTCATGTGGTTAGATACTAAGTTTCTCAACTAAATTTGAAAATGAATCTTAATCGAAATTCATGTGTGTATATATGTATATATATATATATAATTTTTTTTTTTTTTTTGTAAAAGGAAGTTCATGTTTATGTGAATGTCTCATTTTGAATCCTTCTTTGCAAACAGGTGGAAATATGTGATGAGGAGAAGGCGTTTCCTCATGGTACAGATTGTTTTGTCTTCAGTTGTTTAGAAGGGATTCAGTTGGACATCATTATTTGTAGTTTAGATTTCTCAATGCATGCACCCAACTCAGGTGCATTCTGGAGTTCAATGATTACTCTGTATAAAGGCTTAGTTTTTATAAATGTTGGTTTGCTCCTTAGTAGCTGCCCATGTATCTAGCAACTTTTTATTATCTCATGTAGTTTCTAGGGAAAATAATTTGTTCCAGATTACAACAGCTTGGATTTATATCCAACTTGATGGAATCTTGCCTATCATTATTTATTTTATGATGTTGAAATGCTTGTTATTTATTGCTTATTGGAATCAAGTTATATGATACTATCTACCCTAATAGGAAATGGGTTGATATTTGTTAATAGGGAAAATGATATTTCTACCAACTGCAGAATCAAAGTTTTGGACCAATTAATTTAGATTAAGCCATGCAACGTCTTCAAAATGATTGGCTTTACTTTCAAAACCCTAAATAACATTAGATTTTCCCTTTCTGCTATTTCCTTGCTTGCTATCATCCTTCCTGTAGTTGACTCTCCTCGAAAAAAATTTCTAGTGCTATCGTGAATATTCATTACCTACCTCCGTTACCGGTTTCTTTGGCGATGCCGGCGGCAACCTCTTCCGATGCTGGCAAAGCATCTGTGGTCCAAAAGCCTCTTTGCCTATCCCAATTTGTTTTCAACTTTGATGTTTCATGGCAATGCTTGCCCTTTCTCGTTCCAATACTCAATAGTTCTCTATTTTATAACTGTCAGTTTTCTTCAATTGTTCTAAGATATGAGAAAGTTACCTACTCTATTCTTGATAAAAAATAATAGAAGTTGAAGTTATTTTTTTTTTTATCTTATGCATTATTTGGCTTAAACTAAAATCAATTTACCTGGTCGTTTAACTACTAATAATTAATGAAGTTTTTGAAACCACTTTTCTATTATGGTTTATTATTGTCACTTCTCATACATGGTCACAAAGCAAANAATCAATTTAACTGGTCGTTTAACTACTAATAATTAATGAAGTTTTTGAAACCACTTTTCTATTATGGTTTATTATTGTCACTTCTCATACATGGTCACAAAGCAAATATCTGAGTTTCTTGGCACTCAGTCTTCATCAATTGTATGACAAATGGGTTTTTCCAATGTTTAAATCTTTCAATTCTTACTGCAACACTTAATACAGATAACAAGCTTATGGTATGTATAGATATAAGTATATAACTATATATATAATCATAGACAGGACTAACATTACGGCCTCTTGAAAGCTTCTCAACAACGCCTCTCTATGGTAAGCTTCAAGCCATTAGCCATTGATAGTATAGTCATCATTCTGTATTTCACTGCATGGCCAGGCACCAAATGAAACTTGTAAAATCTGCACAAAATGGCCAGTGCCATCCTCATTTGGAGGTAAGCAGAATCCTTGCCAAGGCATATCCTTGGCCCTGCCTGCAAATCCAAAGGGAAAAAGAACAAAAGGTGATTGATAATTAATATTTCTCATCTAGATTCAAACTTACTAAGTTGAATAAGTTCCATTTGTTCTGTATTCTGGATTCAGGTAGATGAACTTACTTGAAAAGCAGTGAATTTGAATGGAGATTCATTTCGGAAAATGCCATCTTTGAACCATCTCTCAGGTCTAAATGAAGCTGCATCAAAGCCCCAATTATACTCCATCCTACCCATTGAGTATGGAACATAAGTTACCATCCCTCCTGCTTTTATTTTGGTTCCATCTGGCAAGACATCATTCTCCAAGATGCCCTTAGGGTCCTATAATTAACCATCAAAATTCATTAAACAAGTTTTCCGAGTGAATTGAAAACTTTGGAATTTCGTTGAGCAAGTTCTTTTAAGGCACATTTTTGTCCCTTAAAAGCAATTCAATGGTTGAGCCCTGAATACTTCAACTTAGAGATCTTTAGTTTCCAATTCCACTAAAAATGCAACTCAATGGTTGAACACATGCATTAGCATATTTTTTACCATTACCCTTTTTCTTCCAAGGCAGAGCTACTATGCCACTTGAAGAAGCTAAGATTGGACTGCAAAATGAATGCTCAAGTTCTGTTTTTTTTTTTTTCCTTAATCTCTATGAAATGAAGAGCTTCCGCTTGCACAAGCTCTAAGAAACCTACCTTTCTGTTATCCTATATTACTTTCCATTTCTAGCACTTAATTATGATAGATGAAAATAAAAAAAAAAATTATTCTCAAGTTTTAATAGCTTAGAAAAAAGATCAAGTTTGTTATCTTATCTGAAACGACTAAAATACTCTTTGGCACTATATAAATATTTTATTTATATATATAGTTATTCTATTTATATTTAAATATGATAACTTCATATATACTAAACAAAATAACTATATATTTTATATATGATAATCACATAATGACGATGAATATTTTAATTATTTTACTTCATGTGACATGTACTTTTTTAAAAAGTATTAACCTTTAACTTGAGAATAATTGTCTCAATAAAAAAATAATGTCTCACTTTTCCTGTAATTTTCATTACAACAGCCAAATGAATGAAGGACAGGCATACCTGAGGAACTGCAGGATACAATCGTAGCGTCTCTGTTATGACAGCATGCAAATAGTGCAATTTCTCCAGTGAATCTTTATTCAACAAGCTTGAAAATTGCATCACTCTTTGATTGAATGATTCATGGTCCTCAGTGTCACATTGAAGCAATGAAACATTCTCTTNGTCTCAATTAAAAAATAATGTCTCACTTTTCCTGTAATTTTCATTACAACAGCCAAATAAATGAAGGACAGGCATACCTGAGGAACTGCAGGATACAATCGTAGCGTCTCTGTTATGACAGCATGCAAATAGTGCAATTTCTCCAGTGAATCTTTATTCAACAAGCTTGAAAATTGCATCACTCTTTGATTGAATGATTCATGGTCCTCAGTGTCACATTGAAGCAATGAAACATTCTCTTCTTTTGCTCGATCTTCTTCAAAAGTTTTCAGCTCCAAGTAAAGTTTGTCAGCAACATGAGCATGATTCATTATCATATATATAGCCCATGAGAGAGTTGTTGCTGTTGTGTCTCGGCCAGCGATCACAAAGTTCAAGACAACATCTCTCAGACTCTTATCTGTTGCATTGCTCTCTCCTAGTTCTATGAATCTTGATAGTATATCATGTTTTATCTGTTTTTTAACACAATAAGTTAATAAGTTGATTATAAACTTAGATGTATATTCCATTATTAGTACTATAGGAAGCATTGTCTCTATTACCTTATCTTGTTCGCCATTCTTTCGCGCTTCCTCTATCTCTGCCTTCCTTTTCTGAATTACTGAGTAAGTGAAATCATCAATGACTTTGATGCTCTTGTCAAGTTGTGCTTCTGAGCCTATATTTAGAAACTTTTTGATTTTCCAGAGTGGATCAATGAAACGAAGCGTGACAATGATGTTTGCAGTGTCAAAGGCCTTAGCAAATAGGTTATCTGGTAGATTTGGAGCCAAAGTTCCAATTTCCACGCCAAATCCAACCTTACATATGGAGTCTAAAGTCATTCTCATCAAAAACTCCTACAAAGTGAATTTTCAAGCTTCCTTGGTTAGAGTATTGGGTGATTCATAGTGTTCTTTCCTATTTTAAAGGCACAAAGATATTGATACCAAAAATATTGTATTTCTGATTTTTGGTACAATGCAATTACAGCCTCTACTGATTTGGAGAAGGAAATAGCCTTTGATTTTTCAAAAAGGTACAAGGATGAAGAGTTTTTGAAGTAGTCACCTGCATGTCTACTTCTTTGTTGAGGAAAGATGCTTGACTGAGAATGACAGAGAGCTTGAAGCTGTATTCCCTGAAAACTTTGGTGCTGAAATCCCTCAAATTTTTGGATGCAAACTCTAAGCTTGCAGTCTTCCTTTGTTTCCTCCAAAGCTCACCATCTACATTGAAAATCCCATCTCCGAGCAGCACTTCCATATATGAATGATACACTTCACCCTTCAGTGATAATTACAACCTTCTAATTAATTCCATCAAAAGCATTTTAACAATGTAAAAGGAAAACATAAGTACACTAGAATTTTCACTTTGGTATGTTTAATACTCTAATTTTAAATATCTAGAATTCAAGATTCCCATATTTGATATGACAAATAAAAAGTAATCAAAATACAACGTCAATATCTTGGATTTTCATATATCGATTCCACATTCCCATTATGTTGATATTTCAAACACAGACATGTAAGATACCGAAAAATCTTACATACCAGTTTAGAAGTGTGACATACCAAACACCTCCTTGTCCAGACCAGGTTCTACTTCAAATAAATGCAGTATTGAAATATTTAAGGGCCGTTCAAGATAATTAGTAATGATGCATAGGAGATTACCTTTGGATAATTGTTGAAGTTGGTCTTAAGTACATGTTCCACATTTGCAGGATCAGCAATGTAAGTATAGGTTGTGAATGGCATTGGAACCACAACAGTTTTGGACTCAGATAAGTATTTGACAAGCCAGTCATGCATTCTATCATAGTTCACCAATTGTTCAATTGCAGCTCCAAGGAAGGGCCAAGTTTTGGGGCCTTTTTTGTTCCTTTGAGTCCATCTGTGTATGAAGATCCATGAAACAGCCATGCAGATCACTACCATTAACCCTCCCATGTTGTCCAAGAAGGAAGAAACTAATGAAAGGTTTCTTTCTTCTCCCATTTTAGAGAAGACTTGAAAATTAGGTGCATAAGGAAATGTGATGTTTCTTATAGAGAATGCTTGAGTGATTAGTTTCTTATATTAATTATATAGAAGAGAGGTGGTTAAAATGTGGGTAATTGGTGTAGTTTAGGGTTTAGTTATCTATAAATTAGCAATACTTTGTCACAATCTTTAGGTGCTTTTCAATTTCTAATTTAAGAAATGCTTCATTTGTTTCGTGTNCTTTCTTCTCCCATTTTAGAGAAGACTTGAAAATTAGGTGCATAAGGAAATGTAATGTTTCTTATAGAGAATGCTTGAGTGATTAGTTTCTTATATTAATTATATAGAAGAGAGGTGGTTAAAATGTGGGTAATTGGTGTAGTTTAGGGTTTAGTTATCTATAAATTAGCAATACTTTGTCACAATCTTTAGGTGCTTTTCAATTTCTAATTTAAGAAATGCTTCATTTGTTTCGTGTCCTTGACCTAACATTCACCAGAGTGCTAGGAATACACAAAATTACATAATTTAGACCATTGATAATAATATGAATAGAGGCGTAGGAAGAAGTTCCTCTTTGATACACCCTAAACTTACTAAAATAAATAAGCTAAATGAAAGTATTTTTACATTGTCAGGTGGTAATATTTTTGGGTGACCTGTAAGCAATTCTAAATAAAATAGCTTATGAGATAATCAGTAGACAATTTTCTATTTTCATAATTTTTAGAGTTTATTATTATGGTATGCTAGAACTTAACCTAAAAATTTAATAGTATTAAAATAAAGTATCTTTTAAGTAGGTACCTATCACAATTTTTTTTTTATGCCAAGTTCTCTTCGACTTTTATGCTAAATTCTAGCACCTCATAATAATAAACTCTAATTTTTGCTTTTCATTTCTGTTTTTGAAAGAAAAGTTTGTTGTATTTTGCAGAGAGGTCCACATACAAAGTTGGTAAATGGAAACAAATGAGAGTAGTTGGCAGCAACTTTCAAGTCTCAACGATGTCTTTATATTTTCTTTTTTGTAATAGATAAATAAAGTTAGATTCTCTGATTAAGGATATAAAAGAATGAATATTCAAACTTATGACCTAAACATTTTTAAGAGATCATTTCCTAGTTTATATCTATCAATCTATAACTGAGATTGAAATGTTTTAAGTTGTCATGTATATAAATATATTTATATATAGAGAGAGACTAGGTAGAAGATGTATTACTTTAGTAAAATTAACACAAATATATAGCCTTTTCAAAATTACTCCACATAAAGAAGCTGCTGTCCACAGAAAAAGTAAATCTTTTCCTTTTTTCGTTATATGAGCTGGGTAGTGGGTAGATTACTTTCTTTTCGTTTTATTAATCTTTGCTGAAATATTTTTGTCCCATCATCTTTGTCTCCTCATTATACTTCTAATCAGCTTAAAGCAACGGAGAAATATTCTTATGACGGACTGAAATGACTAATTGTTAGCATATAAAAAAGATAATGACTAATGGTGTTTTTGTCACATCATCTAATATTATTTTTTTAAAAGAAAAACTGTTCCTTAGTAGAACAGATAGTATGTTTGTAAATGTTTATCAACTGTCAAGTATCGAACAATAAAAATCAAGAGAGGAAGACAAACATTTACAATCGCGACGGCACATTAACTGTTAGAGTTAAATAAACATGGTTCAGTTGATAAATTGAGCTTTAAGGCAAATTTGGAGGTACTGTTAGAAGTTCGAATCCCATTGAAACCACTAATGATTAGGGTATGCCGAAGTCCGAGTAGAGATTAGTCTCAATTAAATATGTGAGTATCATCTTGTAAGAAACGAAAAAATTGTTAGTTTGATTTTTTCTGAACTCGTTTTTTTGGCTAAACGACTTTTTCAACTACCTTTCTTCCCCTAAAAGAGGTGAAGAATTATAATGGGTCAACAGAAGCTAACTAAGATTAGCAATGGTAGAAGGTACAATTGAAGAATCAGTTGAAGACATTTTATAACCACCTTTCTTCCTATGGAAGAGAAGATATAAAAGTACAAGCCGACAATAAACAGTTACACCCATTGATAAGTCAAAATGCCATGCACCCCTAAATAGGATGTGCCGAAATCCCAGCACAAAAGTTGTGACTAGTTGTATTTCTTTCTCTTCTGTATCTATTAATTTCCATTTCAATGGGTTTATAAAACCCAGTCAAATCTATTGGCTTCAAACATTGCAACTTTGTCTAAAGGAGTAGGCGCAGTAGCAGAAGAGGAAAAGCCAATCACGGTGTCTAATACACAACCTGAGCTTATTGTATTTAGAAATCCGATAAGTCCAGCAAACCATTTTCCTACTTTGGCTGTCCAAATTGTCTTCATCTTAATTATTCACCATTTGCCTTTTTATCTACATTCTCAAACTCCTTAATCAGACTCATCTTAATCCTGAGATTCTTTGAGGTATATATATATACATATTCAATTTAGTCTCCCTAATACTTTTAAAATGTATTTTGTGTTGTATACAATGATCCTACAATAAATACTTTTAAAGTAAAATCTTTTTTTATCCCTAAAATATTCAATCACAGTCAGTTTAGTTTCTAAAAAAAATTTAGTGTCACTTTAGTCCTTAAAATGTAACTTCGTCCATTAAAATAGTCCTTCATCTAATTTCCTTTGGTGAGAGTTGATAGAACCTTTCACATGTCACATTAAATACCAATGTGACAAGCTTAGTAGATGAGAGTTGACGAAAAACTATTTTGAAGGACAAAATAATCTTCTAATGATTGAAGTGACATTAAAAGTCTTTCAATAACTAAACTAATTGTGCTTGTATCTTCAGGGATAAAAAATGAGTAGCCATAATTTTATAAATAGATTAGTTAATAGTTAATGACGTAGATTTTTTAAAAAAATTTCTTGGCTTTTTTATTGCATTTTAAATTGTGGGTATTATTTAATGTATATGCAGGCTGGTCTTATACCAAGTCCAAATTTATAGGGGAGAACCTCATTTTTGGGATGATGTTTCCTCAAAGTGGAGTTTTCAGTGTTGAAACCATTACAAACATGGGTGACCTAATTAGTGTCACAAATTTTCTTGTCCTTGCACTCATCTCAATTGATCTTAAGCTCCTCTCTACGGGGCTGGGCTGAGCAGACTTACATGCAAAAATGATCATTGAGATCTACAATTGGTTCCTTGTGTTATTGATTCCATTTGTTGTGAATAATCAAAAAACAATCTACTCTTTGGTGAGTTACTATATTAATTGTTATTGGTTGCTTCTGCGCACTTCGTGTTCGAGATGGTATGTGTCTTGAACTGTTTATAAACACCAAAAGCAGCATGTACTTGATGAAGTTGAGACCCTCTCTTCTCAAACAACCTATGAAACAATTCATAAGGACATAGTTAGCAGAGGAAGAAATGCACAGCCTTAATTCTTCTCCCATTTTACAAACACTCAACTAGAGTGTGCTCTAAAGACAACCAATGGGTGTCACCTAATTAATGTCACAAATTTTCTTGTCCTTGCACTCATCTTAGCTGATCCTAAGCTGCTCTATACAGGGCGAGGCCGCGTAGACTTATATGCAACGATGATCATTGAGATTTACAATTGGTTCCTTGTGTTATTGATATTCCATCTGTTGCAAATCATCAAAAAACAATCTACTCTATGCTGGGTACCTTATTAATTGTTGTTTGCTGCTCCTCACTTAGTGTTTGTGATGGTATGTGTCTTGGGATGTTTATAAACACCAAAGGCAGCTTGTCCTTGATAAAGTTGAGACCTTCATCACTTATGTGACAATCTATGAAACCATTAATAAGGACATATATATACATAAGTTAGCAGAAGAAAAATGCAATGCTTTAATTCTTCTTCCTTTTCACAAGCACTCAACTACAGAAGGTGCTCGAGAGAGAGCAACCAATGTTGCATACAAAAATATAAATTTAAATATATGTTTTGCATAATGCACCGTGTTCTGCAGGAATCTTCGTTGCTAGAAAGTCTTGGGTCATTGTCCAAAGTGTAAATGCACATTCTTATGGTCTTAATTGGTAGGCCTTGATGTACCGGAAGCCTTAGCTTTTGCTTTTGGAGAATGGTAGGGCGTATTCTTTTGTACTGTCAAGCTTATGGAATAGACTGATTGCCCTAAACTTGGAGTTGTTGGAGACAAATGGCATCACTTTACTTGTTGTGTAGCAATATGGAAAAGGAGAAGAGTTTTGGACAACGACTCAATATGCCCATAAAGAGACAAAGAGTGGTGGCTCTTCTCTTGTGAAGATAGAATAACACAGTAAGTGTTTTTTTTTTTTTTTTNTTTTTTTTTTTTTGAATTTGTGTTGATAATTTGATATATATATATATATATGCACAATAGTAAGGAAAAGTGATGTGCAAGTGGAAGTAACATTATTCCTTTCACATTTATTAAGATGCATGCAGTCAAATATTCAAGCATTATTCCCCATCATCTTTTAAAAGTCCAACAAAACAAGTCTTATCATACTCAGAACAAGACAAATACGTACGTTCCACCATTTCAATTGAAAAGTTTGAAGCAACTTTATTCCCTAAAATACCATTCTCATTGCAAATTTCCACCCCTTATTAGAGAGAAGAGTACCTAAACTCCCAAACCTCATTGCAAACAACATTAATGGGGGAGGTCAAGTTACTGGGATGGTGGTCTAGCCCTTTTGTCCACAGAGTGATATGGGCTCTAAAGCTCAAGGGTATTAGGTATGAGTACATAGAAGAAGACAGGCATAACAAGAGTGAGCTACTTCTGCAATCCAACCCAATTCACAAGAAAGTTCCTGTGCTCCTTCATGGTGGCAAAGCCATTTCTGAGAGTCTTGTGATACTAGAATACATTGAAGAAACGTGGCCAGAGAACCCGTTGCTGCCGAAAGATCCCTATGAGAGAGCCTTAGCTCGGTTTTGGATTAAATTTGGAGAAGAATCGGTAATTCAATTATCTCATATCATGTATCTTTTATGTGTTTGTTGTTTCTAAATTAGTAGCTAATATATATTTGATGCTTCTAATTATTAATCTCTCCAGCCACATGGGTTTAACTGACATAGTTAGAATGAATAGGAATTACCATAGAGGTTCTAATATTCAAATGGTAGATGACCTTTTGTTGTAATAAAAAAGGGAGCTAAATTTACAATTTGGTTTGTGGAAGATATCAGGCTTCTGATCCTTTATTCTGAAACCCTAATTTTTATAATTTGAGTTTCAATCAAATTCCCAATATTTGTTTGGAAAGAATATTTATCGAAAAGGAAACATTTACCACTTCTTAACTTAATATGTGGTTAAACAAGTCAAGAAGGTGTTGATGTTTTTCCTTTAATAAATACTTTTCATGAGCTATCATTTTCAGCTATTCTTCCAATTGTTAATTTAGCCAAAAGAGAAAATATCATTTTTAATTTGATATCTTGACGGTGTATGTTACTTTGGTTTTCTAGGTGGGCTCTATATTTTTCCTACCCTCTGAAGATGAAGAAGACAAGCCAACTAAAATAAAGAAAGCACTTGAAACTCTTCAAGTATTGGAAGCGCAAGGCCTGGGGGACAAGAAGTTCTTTGGAGGCAATAAAATTGGAATGGTGGACATAACTTATGGATGGCTTTTTCACTGGTTTGAAGCCATGCAGGAAATTGTGGGTATTAAAGTTATAGAATCGAACAATTTGCCTCGCTTGCATGCTTGGCTTCAGAACTTTAAACAAGTTCCTGTGATCAAAGAGAACCATCCTGATTATGAAAAACAGTTGGTTCATCTTAAATGGCGTAGGCAGCAAGTTATCTCATCAAGATCACCCAGTCATAAGGGCTAGTTAAGACTTGTATTGAACTCAAAAGCTCGTGGGTTTGTGTAGGAAGTAAGACTATATGTCAGCTAAATAAAGAAAGAGTGTGATGATTCAATAAGAGTAAGTTATATATATGAAAACAATTATAGGTAACCAGAATTTAATTATCATAATTTTTATTTTTCAAATATTAAGATCATTCTTAGAACTTGTAAATTTTATATTTAAATTCAAAGTCATAGACAAAAATATATAAAAAAAATATTAATTATGTTTTTTGTTTGCGCTATTAGTTCTGTTTTTCTCTTTTTTAGTCAAAATTAATTAATTAATTAATTATATATATATATATATATATATATATACATATAATATTGGCAAATTTCACTTTAAATTAATAACTGAGGTCACTGTTTGCATTAAAAAAAATGGGTTGAAGGGAGTATTTTAAGATATTTAGTTTAGTTTTTTANTAATAACTGAGGTCACTGTTTGCATTAAAAAAATGGGTTGAAGGGAGTATTTTAAGATATTTAGTTTAGTTTTTTAAAACATGTCAACATCATTCTTAAATATAATATTATAGAGAAATTGTGTTTACACATAAAGATACAAAAAATTTGAAACAATAAAATAAAAATTTAAGTGAATTCAATTAAAGTTCAGATCTTTATAGTTTATACTCACATATAAGAACAAGATCTAGAGTTAACTAAATTATCTAAATTTTAATTAAATCTACACTAATTAAACTCATTTAATTTTTTTTTTGTACATTTTAAATTTTTTTTCATCTTTAATTTATACCAAATGTATAAACACCATTTGTTCATTTAAGTCAATGGAGACCTCATAGCCACCGGAAGGAGACCAAGCCGAAAGTTTATTAATTTGATGATTGCGAATCTGGGCTGTCTCCAAACGTGGTTACAATTTTTCTCGTTTTCCAAAATATTATATCAGAAAAGTTTGAAAATCTTCCACGTAGAGTGGAAAAAGAAAAAAGTTAGGCACGTGGCAATAATTATTTGTAATCTCGTCCAATTGGATAGTGATTAGGTTTATCAGCATAATTGAATTGATACTTTTCTTAATCTATTCTATTTGAAAATGAAACATTATTTTATTATGCTATCTTCCTCTTCACCGTCTTAGATTATAAACATTTTCTTCATAAGAAAAAGAAGTATTTTAATTTCTTTGAAAATAAAATATTTTTATTATAATTTATAATTTTCGTTAATGCTCATACCCATTAATCTCAATTGATTTGTTCTTTATCCTTCATATTTTTCTTTTAAATTTTTAATTTTAGAAAAAACTTCAATTAAATCGATTCGATTGGATGGTCTAACCGGTATTTTTTGTCACACCAGTTCACTTACCAGTTTAATTTTTAAAACATTGCTTTTGGGGTAAGAAACTCAGATTCATCACTCAATGACTTAGGTTCGACGCTATGAAAATTCAATGGAAAGGTATTTCATGTGAGTCCTACCCTTATTTTTGGTGTAGCTTAACTAGTTCAAATCTCATTAGACAGCTTGTGTGATAAAATAAAAGTTTAGAAGGAGATATATTATATTCTCCTTGTGTAGCTCTAGTAAAAAAAAAAAAAAACTCCATCTAATTGCCCTTATAAAATTAGCCGAAAGCATTAGTTGTGAAGATTTATTAATTTAACAATTCATATAATTTAACTTTTGTTAATAATCTAAATTTAACAAGTACAATATTATAATTTATTAATTTCCCACTTTTAGCATAATTTGTAAATAATTTCATATAAAAGATTTATTTCATTTTCATAAAATAATTCTCATTGCATTCATCTTTTCAAAATTTTATGAAAGTTTTTGGTAGAAAATTTAACAATTCATAACATGAAAAATTTGCACGAGTAATGTATATTTATACGGGGATTCTATGATACTACGTAAGTATGTCATACTACACTGACGTAGCAAATATACATAATTTTCATATTTTATTATATATAAAATATAATTTATTTAATTTTTTAAACAAACTTAAAAATAGTTAATTTGTACATATGTCATTCATTTATTGATTATTTCTATGTAGTATGGCATACTACATAATACTAAAAGTATCTAAGAACCTCCATATTTATAAGGTTCAAAATATGCTGCATTTGTCACCTCAACAGAGAGGAGGATCTTTTTTTTTTTTTTTTATGTGAAGATCTTAAGTTTTCTTTTACTTTTTTTCCTGTGAACTTAAAAAAAAAATTAAAAAGTGGTAAGTTGAAGCACATACTTGCCATTTTTTTAGTTTACACTCAAAGTATTTTCACACCATTTAGATATAAGATTAATTCATATTTGTGATAAGAGCAGTAACCGACAAATTCATCCCAAGAAGTGCGACTCCAAATATTCGAATTCAGAACATTTGGCTTAGAACTCAGTCTTCTTCCATTGAGCAAACACATTGTTAGTACTTACTATTTTGTACAAAATAACTAAAATATTTTTAATATTATGTAATTATTTTATTTATATATACAATTTATTTATTTATATTTAAACACGATAATTATATGTATGAATAAAATAATTATATAACAACAAAATATATTTTAATCATTTTTTATAGTGTGGAAAATACTTACTTAAAAATTTTCTTTTATACACTTTATAGTTTTTCATTCTAACTTTTAGAACCTTAAAATAACTTTTAATTTTATATCTTGATATAGCACATGAATAAATCTGTAACTTTTTTTCTTGCAGTTATTTACGCATCCAAAATAATAACCACTTACCTAAAAAAAAAACAGAAATTGGCCACAATGCCTCAAAGCAAATTGACTCTTCTTTTAACACAAGGAATATTTAATCTAGAATTCATTTCTTATTATAATTATAGCAAACTAACCTAGAAGCATAATAATATTAATAAAATTACCACATGTTTCACGTAAAAGACAAAAGAGCATTCAAATCATATTCTATATTATATAAATTTTCTTTTTGGAAAATTCTATACTCCCTCTCATAAAACCAGAGCAATAGAGTGATACTTGAAAATTTTCCTTGTAGAAGTTAACCCTCTTGGTCCCTTTGTATTCGTCTTTTACCATTACCTGCCAATGTTCCTCTCCAAAGCCGCATACTTTCTCTCCTTGAACACATGAACATACCCATTTAAAATCTGGGTATCTTCTAGCTCTATTTCTAGTATCTGCTCTCAGTTTGAGTTGAGCCCATTAGTTTGATTTAGCCAAATAGTCTTTGCAAGAGACCCAAATGGGGGAAAGTGAAGATTTAGCTGTCACCCAGATGAAGAAATCAGTTGAGAAACTTGGTTCTTCTGCAGAGGTGACCAATCTAAGCGTTTCTTATTACAATGCACCACCTTCTTTCTTTTTTGCTTCAAATTGATCTTTTTTAATTGGGTTTTTGGCTGTTCAGATATATGGGCAACCAACACTCATGAGGTTCTTGATTGCAAGGTCAATGGACCCAGACAAAGCAGCTAAGATGTTTGTTCAATGGCAAAAGTGGAGGGCTGTTATGGTGCCCAATGGATTCATTTCAGAATCTGAAATACAAGATGAATTGGAAGCCAAAAAGATCTTTTTACAGGGTTTGTCCAAGGATAAATACCCTGTGTTGATTGCCAAAGCAAGCAGGCATTTTCCTTCCAAGGATCAGATGCAATTCAAGAGTAATTTTCTGCTTAAAATTCTTATAACTGAAACTTTTTTATTAAAATCAAATTGCAAACTTTACAATTTCGGTTTCAGTTTTGAAAGTTTGATTCTAGTTTAGTCAATTTTAAGATGCCTTTTGATGTGTTTTGTCTTCTTAGTTAGTGGGCCATCAGAAGAATATGCCCTTAAGCTTCCAACTTAAGTTTGAGTGTCATTTTCATTGACTTTTTGAAATTTTTTCTTTTAGCGGGTTATCACCTGTGGGGTATTCCATTATTAGATTTGGATGAATATGATTAAAACTTTATTTAGTATATTTTTTTTTTATGTTGTCATGGGGTAGCTATAGCTAGTTACTGTCTGTTATGTTCTAAAATAATGAAGCATCATGAACAAATATACGTTTTTGAAAATTAATTGAAGTTCTCTACTTATGTATTCATGATTACAACTAGCTAGGTAAAAACAATGTTATCTATTTGTGCAGAATTTGTGGTTCATCTGCTGGAGAAGACGATTACAAGGTACTGCTTAATTTCACCACTAAAGGGGTACATTTACCTGTCAATTGAAAAGAACTAGTTTTTGTTTACACAAAGGCATGCAACTATATAATTGCTCTGTCTGTGAAAGTACATATGTTGGACGTCTTCACCAGTGTAGCATTTTCAGATTATGAAAGCAGTTGAAAAAATTATGATATGTAAAGCTGGTGAATAGCTATGATTGATGATAGCTATGGAGCCTCCTTCTTTGTGTCTAAATGTTGTATATTCTGGTTAACTAATGGGGTAGTCAATTTGTGAGCTATGTAGCACAGGCCACTACAAAAAAGGGGTCACGAAAGTGAGCTCATGGAGGAACTAAAATAATTTGGGTAATGAAATGGCCAAAATAATAGTAGTTCCATGCATGAATGCTAACTCATGGTAAGACTTGTTGTCTAAAGAGGGCCCTGAAATAGGGGAGAAGCGATTTGGGAAATTTTCTGCTGCAGGTTGGATGTGTCTAGGCGTGTCTCTGAACTCATGGTACAGCTTCTAGTTTCATGCTGGTGTGATGAATGATCTAGTTCTTTCCAAGTTAGAAATATGGTGTAATTAGAGATGTAAAATTAGGATCAAAAGAAGGCATAGACAGACTGAGATTGAGAGGGGAGGAAGGGGAGAGAGAGAGAGAGAGAGAGACAGCAGTTATAAAATTCCTATCTGGTATTGTCTTGGAGCTTCTTAATATTCACCCATCATTAAACGAAAATATTTGCAAGGTAGAGATTTGGTTTCAAGTTGGGAAGCACAGATATGCTTGTTTTGATTGTTACAATATCTATATATTAGCCTTGCTTTTTGTGACAGCTATGCAGTTAATTCATTTTTCTCCCCTCCTAACAGTCATATGGCTTCTAATTACCATATTGTGCATTTCATTGTGCGTGTTTTCTTCGCTTGTATACAGTTGAGAAAATTGTAGTTACTCATTTCATTGGTCTTAAGTGCTTGCAAAGGAAGGGATATAGGAAATGAAAAGATGATTGCAGTTCATGATCTACAGCATCTTACACAAAAGTAAATAAATAAATAATTGATGTGCATGGATTTATCACCGGATTTCAATTTTTACTGGTGACATTCTTTATCTTTGCAGTGCTTGCAAAGGAAGTGAGATAGGAAATGAGAAGGGAATTGTAATTCTTGATCTGCAGCATCTTTCATATAAAAACGTTGATGTACGGGGGTTTATCACTGGATTTCAATTCTTACAGGTGACTATCTTTATATTTTCCTTGCAATTTTATTTTAATTTATGTGCTGATAGATACAGGTGAAAGAGCAAGTTATGATGAATATTGTAAATGCTAAATTGCTAATGTAACATGGGTATTGATTTATACTTCTCTTTCTGAATTTTTGGTAATAATCACTGGTTTATGTCCAAATCATGCATTTGGTTCGCACTGAAAAGGTAAAGACAGCATAGATACTTCATGTGTTTGTCATTTTGGTTATGCTAGAACAGAACAGGCATGGAATTAATGCTATATGAAAATATATAAAAGCAAATATAGTTATTTATTGACTTTAATTTTCTTATGGAAATTCAGACCTTCCTATTATATATTAATACTAGTTATCAACAGATTTGCTGATCCTGTAAATGTCACTAAATACGCAAAGCATATAATTGGGTCATTCAAGTTGAAGTTGGATATCCTATGTCAAAAAGTTATTTTACTTATTCAATCTTAAATCTGTGCCTCTAAAATTGAGACTGGTCATTGATGAGTTTACTAAGTATAGAATTTGAATGTTGTTGCCATCTTAAGTTTGAGGTACTTGTGCATATGGTGGAGCTGTGGAGGCAAACCACTCATACATGTTCAGATTCTAGTTTATTGCAGGGTTCTGCCTGCAAATGCATCAATGACAAATTCATTCTTCAAATTTCTTTGTTAAATTGCAGGATTACTACCCTGAACGTTTAGCGCAGTTGTACATATTACAGATGCCATGGTTTTTTGTGAGCGCTTGGAGACTGATTTCTCGCTTCCTAGACAGGGCAACGAAAGAAAAGGTACTTAGTAAAGGGCTAAAGTTTTTGTCTGTCATCTTAACTCAAATTTATTTATAAAAAAGAAAATCTGGGTTTAGATCCTATCTTTCACACAACCAAACTCATTGACAGCCATATCTTATGTGGTACTTGCAGCTTTTATGCATCACTGACCCTGCATTTCTTTATAGCTTAAATATTTGATATGATTCTTAATTTGACATAACATTGAAGAATGACTTCCATAAAGTCTTCTATATAGGCTTTGGGAATGCTGTTTCCTATAATGTTCGATATAGGCTTTGAGAATGTTGTTGATGTGCTGGCATAGATAATCTTTTTAGCTTAATATGTTTGTTGGGCTTGTTTAACTGTTTATAATTAGGAAAAAGTTATTTAACATGATTTTGAAGCATAGAATTAGTCTTCAAGCTACCATAGCCAGCTTCCTACCAATTTCAGTATTATTTTTCTTTGTCTGCTGTTAAACATCTTAAATTATGTTGTATCTGTTGAATAGTTTGTAAGTTAAGTTGTGGAACCAAGTCCCACATTGGACAAAACAATGAAAGTTTAAGTCTTTATAAATGGGCTACACAAGCCCATGTTGCTAGCCCAATTGCTTAGCAAATCAAAGATAAAAGGAAACGAATACCAAAAAAAAAAGATAAAAGGAAAGTTCCAAATGTTTGAAAGATTTGATTGGCACTTAGGCACTTTCAAGTCTATAAAAGGAAAGTTCCAAATTGCATTAAGTCAATCAAGAGGGCTTTGTTGTATCTATGAATATGCATGACTCAGATGTTTGAAAGATTCATCCTCTGGAATATGCATGTTCACACCTCAAAGCTATTATTTTTGTTGTCTCCCTGATATTGTTTCTAACAGGATCATGGAGTTAACATCTATAAATTTTCTACATTTAAGCTCAAAAGAAAAATCTTGATATGTTGAAGGATTCATCTTCTGGAATATGCATGACAGAGTTTTGGATGGTGAATGCAGATTGTAATTGTAAGCACTGATGGTGAGAGAAGAGAATTTATAAAAGAGGTTGGTGAAGAGATTCTCCCAGAAGAGTATGGTGGACAAGCAAAGCTCGTAGCTCTCCAAGATGTTGTATTGACCCCATTGCAAAATGGATCAACACATTAATTTAGATGACTAGTATGAAGATCACACCATTAATGCTTCTAGTCTACCTCTATCAGAACTTCCTTTCTTTGAAACTTAAATAAACAGGAGCTAATCTTGTTGAAGAAAACTCATTCAAATTGGTCTTGTGACCCTTTTGAGTTCACAAATCTTATACCAAGAATAATGCAATTTATACCACTTGTCCATTCACAGTTCTGCATAACTTCTATACGTGGTTTTATGAGTCTAGCAGGGAAAAAAACGTTAAATGGAGTCATTTTTATAGTTGTTTACAATCGTAAATGCAATATGAAAGGAGCTTTCTCGCGGCCCTTACAGAGAAAACCACTGCATATAACCAAGACTGTAAGTCTATAACTAAGTCCTTCTCTGCTAAGATAAATTGGAGAACGAAGACAAAATAGAGACAAAACTAGAAACAAGGGTTAAGACCTAACAGCTAGTTTGGTTTATGTTCGTGTCCTTCCGCTTTGGGCTGTTCAGCTACCTTCCTTTTAGAAAGAGTAGCACTACACCGCCCCTTTATTGGATTGCAGTGCAACTCAAATCTTTTTAGTACTTTTACTTATAATTTTGAGTTCAAATACAGAATTCACAAGTTTTAAAGATAATCTTAGTATTAATTGATTACGAGTTATTTCATAACTCAAATATTGACTAGTTTGTATGTCAAAATAATTAATCATAAACAAAAAAAAAAAAAAAAAAAAAAAAACCAACTAGTGATTATCTATTAATCTTTAAATTGCGCCACGCTTAAATTGGCCCAAACCACTAACGACCCAATGGGTCAAACTATAAATTTATTATAGATTTAGGGATAAAATGTGGGTTTCCAAAAAACCATTTCTCTAAGTTGCATATAACTAGATATGGACCCTTGGATCTCCCACCTGGCAAATCAAACGCCTTAGACACTTATTTTAAGGGGATGTGCACTGGTGCATAACTCATAATTTGTGTATCCTTAGCCTTCTTTGAGAGTANAAAAACCATTTCTCTAAGTTGCATATAACTAGATATGGACCCTTGGATCTCCCACCTGGCAAATCAAACGCTTTAGACACTTATTTTAAGGGGATGTGCACTGGTGCATAACTCATAATTTGTGTATCCTTAGCCTTCTTTGAGAGTAATGCAAAAGTTGAAAAAGTCTTCCACGTAGAGAGCAAAGAGGAATATGACAAGCAATTCCCACAAAATAGACTAGTTCATTATTTCCTCAACAAATTTGAATTATGGTTATCAATTTGAAAATTAAGCAAGGTTTCATTGTGTCATCTTTAGAATTGTTCTGTCAATAAAAGTTGGCTCAATTAATAGGTTTGACTTACATTAATAAAAAAAGTCTTCTATTCAAATCTTACTAACAATCCTTTATCTAGAATACGTTATCTTAAAGTTAGAAAAATTTATCTATTTCTTAAATTTTTGTCACTAAGAACATTATCCTTACGAAATAAAGCAAGTCATGAAATGTGACGATTGAAAAGTATTAATTTTTATCAAAATAACTTGTAATTAAGTAAAATTAATATCGTCTTCAAAATTTATAAATTATTTATATTAAAAATAAAATTGTAGTTAAAAGTATCAAAAAAATAATTTTTTTTTGGTTGAAAAAACATAAAGTATAAACTTTACCACTTATATTATAACTTATAATTTCTGTTTAGTTTTTGTTTATGTTTTATTAAGTAATAATTTCATTTAAAATAATGCTATTTCCTTTTTCATGAAAAAGTTCTCGAGACACTATTGAACTTATAAGAATTCAACAAATTTTTCGGTAGAGAATTGTAGCACTTATAACATATTTATTGAATTGTGTGCATAACTAATTATATACGGGCATTCTATGATACTACGTAAGTATGTCATACTACACTGACATATCAAGCATATATAATTTTTATATTTTATTATATATAAAATATAATTTATTTAATTTTTTAAATAAATTTAAAAACAGTTAATTTATACACATGTCATTTATTTATTGGTTATTCTTATGTAATATGACATACTACATAAATACTAAAAATATCTAAAAAACCTCCAATTATATATTTATAGTAGTCATCATTTTTTTTTTTTCCTCTTCTGGGCTGATATTTGATGTCATGATATGGTAAATTTGCTACATCAATAGGGCCATTTAATATATTTTTTTTTAAAGTGCACGTGAATTGTCGGAACCTAAAAAGTGCACATTTATTATTCTAGCCAACAAAGTACACATTAATTAAAGGAAGAATTATCGAAAAAAAAAAAATCAAGGATAATTTTTTTAATATTTTTAATTATGATTTTAAATTTAAATACGTAATTTATAAATTTTAAAAAAAGTAAGGATAATTTTTTTTAATATTTTTATTATGATTTTAAATTTAAACACATAATTTATCAATCTTAAAAATGATTTTATACCACTAAACTATAAATTATTTAATAAAAATAATCTTTTTTAAACATAAAAAATAATCCTAAAAATTGAAAATACATAATCACTAGTTTAATGTTAATGGTTAAGTTTTTACCATATATTTATTTTTCTTAAATTAAGGATATGATACATATTTTTTTTAAATAGATTTTTTATTTTTATTTTTTGATAATTCTTCCTTGATTAAATTTCTATGCACTTTTTCCTTTCTCAATAAAAATACTTAGTGCGTAAAAAACATTTCAACATCAATACCTCATAATAACTTTTCTTTTGGTTATATGATGGCATCAAACATTTTGATTCTACATGAACATACTCTTTACTTCTTGTGAAATACTTAAATCTTACTACTAAATCACATGCCTCATAGCAATTTGACTCTATTATAAAAGGACTAATCTTCATGAAAATAAATTTCTTATTATAATTATGGTATACTAACTTAAAGCACCATAATAATATTAAACAATTATCTCATACGAAGTCAATTGGGCTATAGATCAATTGATCACAAAGCTCTCATTACAAGAAGAGAATTTTGTGTTCGAGACCTCTTATTGATAAAATAAGGGTCTTAAAATGTTTCACCACACAAAGTTATAGTTGTGGATACTTCGATAGTGAGACTCCTAGAGCAAGGATGATTCGTCTTAGATTTGATAAGTTTAGCTCTATCTAAAGGTTAGAATGATGTCATGTCTCCTAATTTTTTCTATGATTTTGTACTTGTTTGCTTATAGACTAAGTGTTTCTTTTTTCACAAGACACCACTCACTTTGTTTCAAGTCACTCACTTTTATCCGATATGTCTTCCAAGAAGCAAAAGACATCAAAATGAGCATTTTCATCCGTGCCACCCCCATATGATAAGCAATGTTTCATTAGTGTGGTGGCGTTCGAAAGATATCAAGTGTCAGTCGTCCAATGAGCTCTAGTACCAGAGAGAGGCCTCCAACCAGCCCCCGTTAGTTACAACTCTGACATTGCTCGTCTGATTGTGGAATGAAAATGAGGGCACCTTGTTAAATAGTTGGACCTTGTTGTGCTACCTTTGGTGAGCGAATTCTAGCAAATGCACCGAATAGAGAGGGTGACAAAGTTTTTGTCAGAGGCAAGCAGATGTCCTTCAACCAAACCACCATTAACCAGCTGTATAAATTGCCAAACATAAAAGACATTAAATTTTGAGCCCTCCTCACAACTGATGAGGTCGACTCCAATGCCATTTTGACTGCTCTATNACAAAGCTCTTATTACAATAAGAGAATTTTGTGTTCGAGACCTCTTATTGATAAAATAAGGGTCTTAAAATGTTTCACCACACAAAGTTATAGTTGTGGATACTTTGATAGCGAGACTCCTAGAGCAAGGATGACTCGTCTTAGATTTGATAAGTTTAGCTCTATCTAAAGGTTAGAATGATGTCATGTCTCCTAATTTTTTCTATGATTTTGCACTTGTTTGCTTATAGACTAAGTGTTTCTTTTTTCACACGACGCCACTCACTTTGTTTCAAGTCACTCACTTTTATCCGAAATGTCTTCCAAGAAGCAAAAGACATCCAAATGAGCATTTTCATCCGCGCCACCCCCATATGATAAGCAATGTTTCATTAGTGCGGTGGCGTTCGAAAGATATCAAGTGTCAGTCGTCCAATGAGCTCTAGTACCAGAGCGAGGCCTCCAACCAGCCCCCGTTAGTTACAACTCCGACATTGCTCGTCTGATTGTGGAATGAAAATGAGGGCACCTTGTTAAATAGTTGGACCTTGTTGTGGTACCTTTGGTGAGCGAATTCTAGCAAATGCACCGAATAGAGAGGGTGACAAAGTTTTTGTCAGAGGCAAGCAGATGTCCTTCAACCAAATCACCATTAACCAGCTGTATAAATTGCCAAACATAAAAGACATTAAATTTTGAGCCCTCCTCACAACTGATGAGGTCGACTCCAATGCCATTTTGACTGCTCTATGTAGCCTGGGTTCGACATAAAAATGAATGGCAACACTCTTCTATCCATCAAGCAGTCCACTTTGGACCGAAAGGGCAAAACCTGACTTAGCTTTCTATCTGCCAAATTACTATTGATGATGCATCTTACTGATATCGTCCTAAACCGCATGCTATTCCTCTATGACATCCTCATGGGCATGCCCATTGACGTGGGTGGACTCATTCATGACCATATCCTTGAAAGCCTCAAAGGATCCACCACAGGAGGATTGTGGCACCTTTATTTGATCACAGAGCTGTGTAAGACAGTTGGAGTTTCATGGCGGCCCGATGAAGAACTATTACACCCTTAACGTGTCATTGATGATAGCCTCATCAACTATTTTAAGAGTTGGATGTCCGCTTTCTATCAACAGGGCCCTGTTACCGTTAGTTCTTCTCAACCACACAGCCCTCTTATTGCCATTGAGCGGTTCGACAAAGTCGAAATCGACATCAGCAACATCAATCACACTTTCCAACAGCAACAAACTTTCCATGATCGAGTGAATAGTTTCATGCAATTTGAGATGCAGGCACTCACATAGTTTTTGAGCTAGTGCTTTCTCACACCATGGGTGGCCCCACCTGTCTTTCCTTTTGCTCCGGCGTAGCCATTCGACCCTTTTGCACCACGAGGCACTGTCGATGACGATGATGAGTGACATACCACTAACTCAGGGAAGTCCCATACTCTACTTTTTCTTGCATTTTCACATTGAGGACAATGTTCCCTTTCAGTTTGGGGGTGAGTAATAAATTTTTTGTGGTAGTGTTTTGAGTGAGTATCTTTTATTGCTTTCTAGATAGAACTTACGTTATTTTTCTATTTTCTTTAGGTTGTATATTAGGTTTTTGGGTGAACTTTTCTTTTTGAAAACCTTTGACCAATGATAACACTATTTTTTAAAATACTTTTAGCTTAAAATTTTTTTTTAGATCATGTATATGTATTCTTGTTTATCTCATGAGTTGATTCACTCTCAACTAAAATTTCTTGCAATCACTGAGCACATAACCCTCTTCACTTGAAATTTGTATGCTTAGATATGATTATGTAAATATAGCTATTTTTTTTTAATTTCACAGACTACTAGAACTTGTTTGATTGTCAATCGAGGCGAAATTTTAGATTCCGCAATATTAGGGATATGATTTAAGTCATTATTATTCTGTTTAGAGCAACTTTCAAAAGCACCCATTTTTCTTTTCATTTCTAACTCTCCCAAATTTTGTTTTCTTTTTTACTTTGTCATCCATTAATTACATTTTTCTATTTTTGAGTTACTACATCCCATATTTTATGCTTTAAAACATTCTTTTTATTTTTTTTTTCTTTTCAATATTTGCACAATTGTATTTTCTTTTCATTACAAACATTTCTTTTCAGCAGTGATGCATCACTTTGATTTTCATTTTTTGGTGGCAATTGCATTGATATTTTCTTTTCTTTACTAATTCTCCTTGATATTCCTAGCTCTAGATGCTCTTAAGATTGAAAATGTGTTTTAAATGAAAGGTTTAAGTCAGAAGATCATACAAAGGACTAGGGGCAATGTAGGTTGATACAAAAAAAAAAGTCTCATTTAAGTTCAATAGGGTGTGCCAGAGATAAAATATCATACAAAAATTTAGCTAGAAAGGCTCAAACTGAACAATAATGGCCTAAATCATATTCCTAATATTGCATAGCCTATGATTTCGCCTCGACTGACAATCAAGCAAGTTCTAGTAGTCTGTGAAATTAAAAAAAAGAGCTATATTTACATAATTATCTCTAAGCATGCAAATTTCAAGTGGAGAAGGTTATATGTTCAATGATTGCAGGAAATTTTAGTTGAAAGTGAATCAACTCATGAGTTAAACAAGAACACATATACATGATCTAACATTTTTCTAAGCTGAAAGCATTTTGAAAATTAGTGTTATCATTAGCCTAAAGTTTTTAAAAAGAAAAGTTCACTCAAAAACCTAATGTACAACCTAAAGAAAATAGGAAAACAACTTAAGTTATATCTAGAAAGCAATAAAAAATACCTACTAAAAACACTACCATAGAAAATTTACTACCCACCAAAAACTGAAAAGGAACATTGTCCTTAATGTGAAAATGTAATAAAGAGTAGAGTAGGGGACTTTCCTAAGTTGGTGGTGTGTCACTCATCATCATTGTCATCAACAGTGCCTCGTGGTGCAAAATGGTTGAATGATTGTGCAGAATGAAAGATAGGTGGGGCCACCCATGGTGTGAGAGAGCACTGGCTCAAAAATTGTGTGAGAGCTTGCATCTGAAACTGCATGAAACTATCCACTCGATCGTGAAAAGTTTGTTGTTGCTGGAGCGTGTGATTGATGCTGTTGATGTTGGCTTCAATTTTGTCGAACCGCTCAGTGGCGGTAAGAGGCCAGCGTGGTTGAGAAAAACTGGTAGTAGTAGGGCTCTGTTGATGGAAGGCAGACCTCCAACTTTTAAAAGAGTTGATGAGGCTGTCATCAATGACACGCTGAGGGTGTATCAGTTCTTTATTGGGCCACCACAAAACTCCAGCTGCCTTACACAGCTCTGTGATCAAAAAATGGTGCCCCAATCCTCTTGTGGTGGATCTTTTGAGGCTTTCAAGAATATGGTCATGAATGAGCCGACCCATGTCAATGGGCATGTCGGTGAGGATGACATAGAGGAGTAGCATGCGGTCTAAGACAATATCAGTAAGATGCATCAATGGTAGTAATTTGGCAGATAGGAAGCTAAATCAGGTTTTGCCCTTTCGATCCAGAGTTGACTGCTTGATGGATAGAAATGTGTTGTCATTCATTTTCTATGCCGAACTCGGGCTACATAGAGCAGTCAAAATGACATCAGAGTCTACCTCATTAGCTGTGAGAAGGGCTTAGAATTCAGTGTTTTTTATGTATGACAATTTATACAGCTGGTTAATGGTGGTTCGGCTAAAGGACACTTGCTTGCCTTTGACAAAAACTTTGTCACTCTCTCTATCCGGTGCATTTGTGTGGAATTCATGCGCCAGGGGTACCATAGCAGGGTCCGACTATTAAACAAGGTGACCCATTTTTGATCCACAATCAAACGAGCAATGTCAAAGTTGTAGCTATCAAAGACTGGTTAGAGGCCCCACTCTGGTACTAGAGCTCATTGGACGACTGACATTTGATACCTTTCGAACGCCGCCGCACTGACGAAACATTGCTTATCATATGGGGGTGGCGCAGATGAAGAGGCTCCTTTGGATTTTTTTGCTTCTTGGAGGACATATAAGATGAAAAGTGAGTGGCTTGAAACAAAGTGAGTGACGTCCTGTGAAAAATGAAACACTTAGTCCATAAGCAAACAAGTGCAAAATCATAGAAAAAATTAGAGACATGCCATTACTCTATATAAGTTATGTTAAAAAAAAAAATTTCATCTCAAGTCAAGACTCCTTTTTGGGTATTCAATCACAAAGTGCACACATAAAAAATTGTTAGTTTCTAGAGCATGAAACTATTGGTCAAGAACTAGTGTCAAATATGCTACGTGCACAAATGTGTAAATGAGGAAATAAACATATAAAAAATACCCAAGAAGTCATTCAAGGAAATATGTAAGTAATCATGGTGTAGGAGTAAGCTTGCAAATGAGTGCATAAATCCATAGAGCAAGTGCATGCCTAACAAATTCTTAACTCTTCATGCAAGTAAAAAAACAACCACAATGAGGTACATCTAAAAACATTTGGGCTTGTGGTACATATAGAAGATTAGTCATCCACATTAGCAAGCAAAGAGAATATATCATGCAAGCACACTAGCAAAGACAAAGCATGCACCCAAGGAAGCAAATTCGAGTCCCTTGTTGAGCCAAACTTCATGTAGGCATTTTATCAAACACTTGATGGGCACACCTTAAAATACAAACTATCAAAATTATTTCAAGCATGTATTACCTCCAATTGGCCAAATTTCATCCAAGTAAACTTTAAACAAGAGATAAAGATGAGAGAAATACCTTGAATGCAGTGAAAATTCAAAACCCCAATATGGAAACTGAGTTGACTCAATTTGGGTATGGTGAGTAAGTGTGGAACACTTGTGAACACAATGTGGTGTGTGGGTGCGGTGTAGGATGCGAAGATGGGGAGGTAGTATACAAAAATGGTGAATTTGGTTAGATGAAGGAGAAAAATGGAAGTGCTTGAAGGTGATTGTGTGTGTGTGTGTGAAAATGGAAGTTTAAAATAGTGAGGGAGAAGAGGAGGAAGGGGAGTGCGTAGGGATGACAATTTGCCCCATACTTGATGGGGCCTCGTTACTTTTACCTGGTCAGATACGAGTATGAGGCAGAAAATGGGTATGGGGATAGAGATAAGTAATTTTATGAGGCCGGGGCTAGAGATGGGGAAGTAACGTCCCGCCACGTACTGTACATAAATAATAAAAAATATTTTTTATGTATATATATATATATAATACATTACATAATTTTTAAATTTTTTTTTTGGCAAAACGACATCATTTTGGCTGAAGTTTTTTTAAAAAGCATAATTGTATAGCTAAATGGGACGAAACATGAGATAAATGAACATTCAATAAGGCGGGGATGAGGTCGTTGAAAACTTCTATATTGAAAATAGGGCATGGGGTGTCCTTCGAGAATGGGGAGTGCATGTTCTGCCCCATTGTCATCCCTAAGAGTGCATGAATTGTGTGCTGAAGGGGAGAGGAAATTTTTTTTTTGGTGAAGAGTGAGTGACCAAAACGCATAGCATTAATAGTGGATACTTAAATTATTATTATTTTTAACTGAGATGCGAACTTACAGGAGTTGGGTCGCTGTTTAAAAAAATAAATTATCTCATACCAAAAAACAAAAATACTAATCAATTATCACATGTTTTGGTTTTTTGAAAAACGAACAGAGCATTTTTGACAAAAGAGAAAAAGTCCAAGCTTGGCCTGTGTGTGCACTCTTCCACTTTTTCCTTATTGGCTACACGTCTCCTCCAATCCTTCACTCTTATTCCACTGTGCCATTCATCAGAGTTGAAAAAAGTAGCGGACATCAGTATTTTCTCTAGCTGCTACGGCAAGCACCGAATCCTCGACACTCTTTCGTTTTCAGTCTTTTTCTTTCATAAATTTCTCTTCCCGGGGCCCTTTTGTATCCGTTCATTTGCAACTAACCGTCAATCTTCCGTTTTGTGACGGAACTATTTTCTGTTCTCCTCTTCCACCACATGCTCTCTCTCTCTTTTCTTCAACACATCTAGCCACTATTTTGGAACCTGGGTCAAGCACAAAATCCCCCCTTTCTTTTTCTTTCTCTATTTTCTGAGCTCAACCCAATAGTTGAGATTAGCCTAATAAGCTTTGCTAGTAGCGCAAATGGGGGAAAGGGAAGATTTTGTGTTGACCCAGATGAAGAGATCAGTTGAGAAGCTTGGTTCTTCTGCAGAGGTGACCAATCTATTAGTTTCGCACCCAATGAACCGCTTGTGTGGCTGTGTGCTTCAATTTGGTTCTTTGTTTAATGGGTTTTTATCTTTTCAGATGTGTGGGGAAACAACACTCATGAGATTCTTGATTGCACGGTCTATGGACCCAGAAAAAGCAGCTAGGATGTTTGCTCAGTGGCAGAAGTGGAGGGCTGCTATGGTGCCCAATGGATTCATTTCAGAATCTGAAGTACCAGATGAATTGGAAGCCAAGAAGATCTTTTTACAGGGTTTGTCCAAGAATAAATACCCTATGCTGATTGTCAAAGCTTGCAAGCATTTTCCTCCTAAGGATCAGATTCAATTCAAGAGTAATTTGCTGCTTAACTTTTTTATTCCTATACATATTTATGAATATTAAATTATAATTTTTTCACTTTAAAATAAAGTTGCAAACTTTATAATCCTTCTTTCCGTTTTGAAAAGTTTGATTCTAGTTAGTCAGTTGAAAGATGCCTTTTTGACGTAATTTGTCCTCTTAGTGGGCCACTAGGTGAATGTGGCCTGAGAGAAAAGCTTCCAACTAAAATGAATCTGATCAAATTCACTTGGTTTTCTTTGCTTTCACTTTATCTTCTCGTCTCTTCTAGCTGTTTTTTCTCCCTTGTGATATTTCATTATTAAAGATTGCACTTGAAGTACTATTGGGATTTCATGGGCCTTATGGCCAGAAGAAAAATAATATTTATATGGTTACCATAACTAGAGGCGTGTGGCCTGTCAACTATTGTGTACTTGTTATGCTTGGTGTCATCGAAAAAGTTATGGAAAGGATCCTACTAATATTAAATGAGGGATTGAGCCACTGTCAGAAGAAATATGTCCAAGGACTTGCTAATAGTTTTGTGGGGTTTGTTATGCTACACTCTCTTCTTTCCATGTGATAGAAGTCACATCTTTCATTTTTTTTTATATAGTTTTAGTTTTATATTGTATCATTCTAACATAATTGATATAATTTAAATTTTATTGAATTAATATTTGGGTTATGCTAAAAAAATTTAAGTGAGATCAGTAAAATTTAAATGATATAAATAGTGTCAAACTGATACAATATAAAACTAAAATTGTGTAAAAAAAATAAAGATGTGACTTTTGTGGTTGGAGTTTAAAAATTGAGCTTAGCCTCTTTGTCTTCTAGTTTTTTTTTTTTTTTTTCTTGAATTCTATTATCTATGACATTCACAGAGTTTCTTAACAATTAGACTAGGTAAGAGTCCATATTTTATTGGTTATCATGTTGAAATGGTGTTTGATCTGACAGGGTCAATTTTCCTCTTCAATCACAATATGTTTATTGGAAAACTTTGCCCCTTTTGGAATCAAGTGGTAAAACAAGGAACCATAATGGTGGCCCTCTCATGAGGTAGGAAACCTTTGCCAAACACCCCTCAAAAGACAAAAAAGAAAAAAAAAAAGGAGAGAAATTAAGGGCACTGTAGAAAACAAGTATTACTTTGAGATATTATTACAGAACTACCTTTTCATTTCTCCCTCTGATAAATATTACATCTAGTGGTGCATCATCAGCTGGACAACCAAATTTGGTTCCTGTGATTAATCATATACCTTATTTAATAAAGTCTTCTATATTATCATGGGCTATCTATAGCTAGTTATTGTATATTATGCTTTGAAGAGTGAACAACAACATGAACAAATAGTTATTGAATATCTGTACTTCGGTAACCATGTTAGTGACTAGCCGGCTAAATACTTTGTTTTGTTGATTGGTGCAGAATTTGTTGTTTATTCGCTGGACAAGACTATTTCAAGGTACATCTTAATTTTACCACTGCTGTGGTTCATTAATGTATCATGGCCAAAGAAAATGAATTTATTTTGGACAGAGGCATGTCATTGTATAATTGTTCTACCTGTTAAACCACATATGGTGGACATCTTTACCTCTGCTTCTGGTAGCACTTTAATATATTGGAAATCAATTGAAATAATTATGGTAACTAAAGCTGGTCAATAGCTAATTAGCTATTATTTATGATAGGAATGGAGGCTTCATCATTGTCTATAAAATATTATATCATGCTAGTTGATATGTGCATTTTTAGTTTTCCCCTGCTCTTGAAAAGAAGAGAAAAAAAAGGGGGGGTTACCCATTTTGTGCGTTTAAGTGGCACAGCCTGCTACACAAAAATGGGTCCTCAAAGTATGCTGGAAAAGTCATGAGGTTTTCCACATTTTTCAACCAGGAAAAGGCTGTAAAAATAATAGTATTCCATGCATGATACTCAATAAAATAAATGTTTCAGGATAAAATGGCCATTTCTTTATTAATTCTTGCTTAAAAAGGATGGCAGAATTAGGGGAGATGGGATTTGGGGAATTTTCTGCAGTTTGGATATGTCAGGAAAGATTGGGGAACCCATGTGGTAGGTTGCACTTTCATGGTGGGGTTGATAAATGATCTAATTCTTTCCAAGCCAGAAATGGCTCATTCTTGATATAATCAGAAATGTGAAATTAGGCACTTAAGAGACATGCAGAGCTCAGTATGGGAGCTGGGGAAGGAAGGAGAGAGAGCAATAGTAAAATTTCAATTTGCATCCTTTCAATTACCTCATGTTGTGTTTTGAAGCTTTTAACATTTACAAATCATTGGGAGATAGTGTTTGCTAGGTAGAAAGTTAATTTCAAGTCAGGAAGCAAGTATCTACTTGTTTGACTGTTACAGTTACTACATTACACCTCCTTTTTCGGTCATTTAGGTAGTTCATTCATTTATCTCCCCTCCAAACATTCATATGCCTTATATTATCATCTGGTGCATCTGTGAGATGATTGAGTATATTATAGTCACTCATTTCTTTGGTCTTCAGTGCTTGCAAAGGAAGGGAGATAGGAAATGAAAAGTTGATTGGGATTCTTGATCTGCAGCAAATTGCATATAAAAACATTGATGCGCGAGCGCTAATCACTGGATTTCAATTTTTACAGGTAACTTTTATCATTCTTTGCCTTGCAATTTTATTTTTTGTGGTGAACATTAAGAGTCAAAGAGAAAATGTGATGTATATTGTAATTGCCAATATAACGGGTATTGATTTTATCCTTTTCTTTCTGAATGTTTGGTAATTATCACTGTCCATGTCCAAATCATGCATTTGGTAATTATCACTGTTCATTTTATGTGAATATTTGTTGGTTGTATTGCAGGCTTACTACCCTGAACGTTTAGCGAAGTGCTATATTCTAAACATGCCATGGTTTTTTGTGAGTGTTTGGAGACTTGTTTCTCGCTTTTTAGAGAAGGCAACACTAGAAAAGGTATTTTCTAACCGCCTACAGTTTACAGTTAAAGATGGTTACACTTTCATGTTATGTTCTTAACATGATATTTTTCTAGTCCTTCTCAAATACCTGAAGTACCAGAGCATAGTAGTGTAAAACCTCTATTAAAACTCTACAATATCTATGGAATATGGTGGTTTATTGTTAATATGTGTATGTCAATGAAAACATAGGAGAATCTTTTTCTTGGCACTCTGCTTCTGCTCTTTCTATGTTGAAAGACCAAAATCCCTTTTTTCTGAATTTGGGGTCATTGCGAAGATCTGAAAAACTGAACTAAATTCGGGTGTAGGTCCCACCAAAACGCCCCAAATGGAAGGTGATGGTAGCTTAGCAGCTAGCTTCTATCATATTCAGCAATACTTTTCTTACTCAGCTGTTAACCTTCTTAAACTTTTCTTTGGGTTTAACATCTATGAGTTCTCTATTTATAAGTGCAACAGCATCATGGATTGTCATAATTCTGATGAGTTTTGGATGTCAAATGCAGATTGTAATCATAAGCGATGACGATGAGAGAAGAGAATTTATAAAAGAGGTTGGTGAAGATGTTCTCCCAGAAGAATATGGTGGACAAGCAAAACTTGTTGCAATCCAAGATTTTGTATTGACCCCATGTCAAAATGAAACAGTTAATTGATTTAGGTGAATGCTATGGTGATCACATAATTTAGGAGCCTCAAACGGCATATAATGCTTATAGTCTATCTATCTATCAGAACTTCTCTACGAAGAAGCATTCAAACATGTTCAAGTTAGAGCCCTAATTGATGATAAGCATGGTTTCAATTGCCTTCTCTCTCTCTCTCTCCCTCCCTCTCTCTAGCAATCTTATGTTAATAATTGTGCAAACTTTATCTAGGTGACTCTATTATAATTTAAATAAAGAAAATTAAGTGAGATTCACTTGATTCAGATGGGAACTATATGTATAAATTATGAATGTAAGAGTCGTGTGGGTAACATTGTTTATAATTGCGTTCTCTCTCCCTCCCTCCCCTCTATCTAACAATCTTATATCACTCTTCTCTTAATAATTGTGCAAACTTTATACAGGTAATTTAAATAAAGAAAATTAAGTGAGTCATTTTTTTTTGTTGTATGAATTAAATGGCCATTCGGTCAAAGCTGTCATTTTTCAGCTAAGGATGATCGAACCTAAGGAAGGGAGGTGAGGGATAACTTATAAGACTGGAAGCGGNAGGTGAGGGATAACTTAAAAGACTGGAAGCGGCTCTACTGAGTCAATGCATCTACTTAAAATAAGTGAGTCACTTGATTTAGATAAAATTATATGTATACATTTTGAATGTATGAGTTGTGTTGGCAACATTGTTTATTATTTAATTGTTGTGTATGTGATTTGAGAGAAAGTAGGATAAGCTAGAGAGAATAATATTAAAGAAAAAAAAAAAAGCAGTTTATTAGAACTAAGAAGTTTAGGGAGAGATAGATGTTGCAAACAACTCTAGTTAAGGGAAGTATGACAATTAAATTTTTAGGAAGCAATATTATAGGTCATGCTATGGTGCCGTGATGGCATCTGTTTTGGAAAGTCTCATCCGTTGGATGTGCTTCAGTTGCATTTAACGGTTGAGATTTCCCGGCACAAGCAAATCCAACGGCAGAGAAATCTCAAATAATTTGACCAGTACTATGTGCTTGCCATAATTGTTCTAGATGCATTTATCCTCCTTTACGCTTTCTTTCATTTATTTTTAGCTAAAGGATTAGAAAATTTTAGGCTTAACTGTAATTTTGGTATTTCTATTTTAATAATTTAAACTTTTTTGGTCCCTCTTATTTAAAAATAAATAATTTAATCAATCTATATTCATAAAATATACAATTTTGATCATTTTGTCTTTAAGTCAAAATTTCTTAAGGTGTAAAAGTTTTTGATTCATAATCCCACTATTTAGAAGGAAGAACTACATATTTTGAATCTTCTAACAAAATTTCATCTTGATCTAATGGTGAATGACCTTAGATCTACGGTTAGATGAAAACTTCTAGTTTTGGTATTTTGGGCTAAGTCTTATTATTGGATCGAGCTGAAATTTTGTGGGAATATTCATAAGACATAACTCTTCAATCTGAACGATAAAATTGTGAATTGAAGAACTTTACACATTAGAATAGACCTGAAAAATGACAGAATGACTAAAATTGCATATTTTATGAATATAGAGAGATTAAATTGTTCATTTTTGAACAAGAGAGACCAAAACGTTCAAGTTATTAAAATATAATCACCAAAATTATAATTAATTCAAAATTTTATAATTAACCCCAAAAACAAAATAAAAAAATTTTATAATTAGAAAACTTATGAGACAATTCTTGTTAGACACTCAAATCATTTTTAGGTGGGTCGCAATTATTGTTAAGTTTTTAAATTTGCATTTTGTTGATCATTGGTCATCACATATTGACCAACGATCATCTAGTATACCCGTGGTCATCAATGATGACAGTTGAAAAAATGGTTAAAATATACTATAGATCAATATAGTTTGAATGAATTTTGAATCAGATTTTTATA
>QAOA01001417.1:0-78274 GCA_003255065.1 Cercis canadensis
GATGCACCTACAACTTGGAGAAATATCCACTGTCGTAGTCACTTCACCGGAAATTGCCAAAGAGATTATGCAAACGCATGATATCATCTTTTCTAATAGGCCCCTACCTCTTTCTGTCAAAATCAGTAACAATCAAGCAAGCTTCTTCTTTAGTTCATACAGAAGCTATTGGAGGCAAGTGCGTAAAATATGCACCTTAGAGCTTCTAACTGCGAAGCGAGTACAATCATTCAGGTCCACAAGGGAAGAGGAGGTATCATCACTCGTCAAAAACATATTTGCAAATGAAGGATCGGTTATCAATCTCAGTAAGGAACTCTGTTCACTGTCAAATACCATAATTGCCCGCGCAGCCTTTGGTAAAAAGTGCAGACACCAAGAAGCTTTCCTATCATGCTTGGAGCGTCTACTTAAGCTTTCGGGAGGTTTCTTAGTGGATGAACTCTATCCTTCTATCAAAGTGATTCCATGGATTACTGGGATGAGAGCTGAAGTTGTAAAGCTGGTTAAAGACCTCAGTAGGATTCTAGAAATCATCATCGCGGATCACAAAGAAAACAAGGGCAGAAATGGTGAAGACGAAGATCTTGTTGATGTTCTTCTAAAGAGTCAACAGCGAAATGACCTAAATTTTCCCTTAACTCTCGACACCATCAAAGGAATCATGCTGGTGAGTATGTAATTAACTTATTATAATTAATAGTTAATAATTTGTTGTTCTTGTTATGTTTATTTTTATCCAACTTTTTCTGATAATTAATGTGGGGTAAAATGATGATCAAGATACTTAAGAGCTAAAATATTTAATAGAAAACTAGTACGGTGCAAGTTGAAATATTAAGAGTTCAATCTATTTATAAATTACTTTCTATGTAAGATATATTCCATGATTTGTCTATCTTACCATTTTTATGAGATTTATAAATAATTTCTTCACAATTTAATTCATTACATATCTATTCAAAATATGTTCTAAATAAACTGTAAGTGATTGTTATAAAAATTAACTTTTGGAGGGTAAGTGTAGTCAATCCTGTGATGGTCACCGTTAAGCTCTTTATAGTAAACTAGTAGCTAGTAAAAGCATATAAACACACGTTGTTAACTCTATGTAAGTACTAATGTTCTCTTTTCTCTTGGCTTTAACAGCCATAAAGTTCACTCATATATACCATTAATTTCCACTCCACGCATTCATTTTTAACAAAATCACTTTCAGGATATGTTTACTGCCGGAACTGAGACATCATCAGCAACTGTAGAGTGGGCACTGTCAGAAATGATAAAAAATCCAAATGTAATGGAAAAGGCACAATCTGAGGTAAGAATGGTCTTCAATGACAAAGGATATGTGGATGAAACTAAGCTTCACGAATTGAAATATTTAGCTTCGGTCATCAAAGAAACCTTGAGACTTCATCCAATATTAGGACTAATTCCCAGAGAAAATAGTGAAAGGTGTGTAATCAATGGATATGAAATACCTGCTAAGACAAAAATTCTTGTTAATGTTTGGGCAATTGGAAGAGATCCAAGGTATTGGACTGAAGCTGAGAGATTTCAACCAGAGAGATTTCTTGATAATCCAATTGATTGCAGTTTCAAAGGCACAAACTTCGAATATTTCCCCTTTGGGTCCGGAAGAAGAGTGTGTCCAGGAATCACATTTGCAATTCCAAACATTGAGTTGCTGCTTGCCAGTTTGCTTTATCATTTTGATTGGAAGCTTCCCAATGGAATGAAGCCTGAAGAATTGGACATGACTGAATCCTGCGCAATTACAGTAACCAGAAAAAGTGATTTGTGCTTGATCCCAATTGATTATCACCCTTAGTATTCTTTCCTAAACACTACCAGTCTATCTGGACTAGCTTTCTATATAAGCAAATAATATTATCTAAATAAAAAACTATTGTCCAGTGAATTAATAAATAAGCAGTATTTTCTGAATACCAAAAAGAACCAAAACCAGGTGATATCTCCGGTTTTGTTACTATTCCATGCTTTATTATGCATAAACTTCTTCTAGACTCATTCGTTATAAAAATTTATATCAGGCTTTAATTATATAATTGTTTTTTATGTCAATTTACATTACTATTAATTAGTTTGTTCAATTACAAATGAGAGCAATAGCTGGAGAAAAAAGAAAAAATACGGGAACATTGGCTAGTATTAATTAGTTTGCCTTCTAAGAATGAATAATTAATATTCAATTTAAATGGTATTTAATTTTAAGAGTTTAGCCTAATGGAAATGATGCAACATATTCATCTAAACTCGTCAATATTTAAATCTGAGAAGGATTTAGTTTGAAAGCTAACCAAAAAAATATCCTTTTCATTAAAATCAAAAAGATATATATATATATATATTCACTTTGATATACATAGCCTGTTTTTTTATCACTCCAAACCTTGAATTTATAGAGATTTATTTTTTACGCAAAAAGATACATAAACATAATAATGTAGGAATAGTGGGAGAGAACAATCTTCAACCTCCTGTATTTCAACATATGAGACCAAAATGTTTGTAACATATCCCAACTAACCAAGAAAAACAATAGATGGAATTCGTGTAAATAATATATATATATATATATATATATATATATATAGAAGTTTATGGCAACTGCAATGTGCAACCAATTTTGATAAACCCTTCTTCATCAAAATTTTATAACAATATATATAAGTCAGTTTCTACAAAACTAAGCAACTGCTCTCTAAGGAATTCATTTAAAAGTGAAAGTAATTCTCACATGCTCAGAAACAGCAGACTATTGTATAAACTGTTTACTTTTAGGTCAAATAGTGTTTAAGAATTTTTTTTATAACAAGAGAGAAAGGTGAATATAAAATGAACAGTGAACAATCTCGCTCCCTCAATCTCTCATTTGCAGCATCTCCTCTAAGTCTCACAACCCTCAATCTCTCTTTTAGAGCATCTCCTCTAAGTCTCACAACCCAGCATTCCTTGGATTCTTACTTCTTCCACTACAGGTTTCATTTATATGTGTGTGTGTGTGTGTGTGTGTTCCCTTGACGTTGATAATGATAGGGTGGAGGGTTCTGAATTTTTCATGATTTCTCAGATTGGCATTGAGAAAATTCGTTTCAATCTCACCCAAAATAAAGCAAGAACTTTATTCATATAAAATCATAAATTTATTTGTCCTTTCTTCTGCATTAAAATTGAGGTTTCTGTCCTGGTACATAAGAAACATGGGGGAAAATCTTCAAGTTTGTTTACTTTACATCTTCAAGAATTCTGATGCCATTCTTTGTTTCATGTGCTGGCAGCTTCTTTAGCGGTTGGATCACATGCTGGAGAAATCAAAATTCAGAGTTAAATCTTTTGTAGGATACCTGCATTTAACTTTCTCTTCCCCTGTATTGCTTTGTATGGTAACTAGAACAATATTCTTTTTTTTTTTTACTTGCAATGCTTTAATTTGATGGTACAAAGAAAGAATCAAGATGTCTGATAAGGTTGAACTCTGCTTTTGCATATAATTCTTGGGTGGCAATTATCCTTCTTCCAATTGTTATGATCTCTTTGAAGTTTCGGGTTTTGAAAGAGGAATAGATCAACCGTATACAATTATTGCATTTCCCTAATTTGCTCTAGGATTTTTCATTTGAATTCTTTCCATTTTCCTGTAAGTGAGATGATGTTTTGAGGGGAGACTTTTTCCTACCTCACATATATGGGCGGGTTAAAAATGAGAAAAAAAAAATTCACAAGTTTGGGCATAACAATTTTTTAATTTTGATACCAAAATTTGAGTCACACAGTATAAATCATATCTCAAATTGTNTCATTTCTCAAATTGTTAATCAATTTAAATTTAATAAGGTAAAAAAAATTATTTTTTGAGATGTTTTCTTTTTACTATGTTTATATATTTTACAAGAAATTAAGATGCTACCAAAATCAAAAGTTCATTCTACCTCAAACTCTTAATAAAAAAAATTTAATATTTTTATCGTCCCCATATAGAGAAAGTAGAATAGCAAACCCTTTGAACCACAAGTGGAACGTAAATGTAAATATTGAATTCTTTTAATTTAAATATTGGTGTTCTAAGCGAGTTGAGATCTTATTTTCTGAAACACATATACCACTATGCGTGACATTGCAGACAGAGCATTGAAGTTGCAGAAACGTAGTGTGAAGCGCCACCCAATTGAGAGGATCATCCAAAAAACGCAAACATATTCTTGTAGAAAAAAATCCTCAATTAACGAAATGTTGCAGCTAAGTGACTTGCATAATGTGTTAAGTAACCATGTTTCATGATACAGTTTGAATTAAAACAGTACAAAAAAAACAAAAAATTACATAATGTTATGTCACATCTAGGTGGAGTATTTTGGTTACTACCACAAGTATTTTCACTTTATTAAATTAGACATGAGACTAATTTTATTCGAGAGTTAGAGTAATTATGATTTTCTCTCTCCTAATAATTTAGGGGAAGTATTACCTTGTGTTCATCATATTTTTAAGGGGGAAAGTCACTTTTTTTATTTTTAGTTTTTAAATTTGTTCCTCCGCAAATATGGTATTTAAGAGATGATCTTAGGTTCGCTACACTAGACGGGACCAATTCGGAGGCCTCCCCCATTGTTCAACCTTGAGCACACCAATGAGAGTTCTCAATCTAGCAAAAATGGAAAGTGAGAGATCTCAATAAGGGTTTTGCTAAGTCGCTATGAGCAGTGCTATGGAGCCGGACCTTTTTTATAACAAAAGAAGCGTAGCACTACAACTCTCGAATTAGTTTTAATTTTGGATGGAAGTAACCTCTATTTAACAAGACATTAGTTCTCTACTAAAATGTATAATAATCAGATCATACATAAAAAATATTTTCATGTGCCTTTTTCCAATAACTAGATTATATACTTTAGTAAACAACTAATTATTTTAACTCATTAGATTACTTTGATTTTTGGTGAGCTTTGTATTGAATACAAAAATAGAGATCATTTCAGACAATAATTGGAGGTGAGGAGAGTGATAGCACTATTCTATTGTTTTAAGCCTTCTCTAATGATCTCAGTATTGTCAAACTTTGAACAAGTATAAATAATTTTTCCTATATATTTCGATCGATTACGAATTACGAAGACAATTTTATATTTGAATTCCGTTAGAATTGGCAAAGATTCATGCATGGGTCTTATTAATGTGTGATAGCAGTTTCTTGGGCTATTGGCTGGAGGTTCGTGACCACCAAGTAGATGCATGCAGCTATAGCAGTTCAGTGGATTGAATTGAAGTTTGGTAAGGGAGGTGCAGGGGCTAAGGCTATAGCTAGGTGCAATTAATGGTTGACTAGAAGAATGGCTTCTAGATCTAGAGAGCCAGATTTCACTTTCAGACAATTAGCACCATGATTCCAAGCGTGACGGAGGCTATGCTTAATGGCTAATTAAAGTTGATCCTGATTCCAAGCCAGTTAACCTAACCCTGCAAATCCTTATGGATAAAAAAGATTGCCCTATTTCATACCCACACTTAAGAAACATGGAATCTATAACAGGAACTGGAAATGGAATATATTTACGATGGGGTTACTTTTGTAACGTAGATAAATAACTCATCACGTCAAAGAACTACATGTGAGAATCAAACCTAAACTTTAAACAGGGCAAACCATACTTTGAGGTAACTCCATTAATTTGTAAGTATTCATTGTCAATAATAAGTAAATTTATTAGTCTAAGATCATTTGCCTATAACTATATATTTCTGTTGAGTTTTGTTTTTCTGTAATTTGGTGATTCAGATTTTCCTTTACTTCAATGTGTCTAAGTTTTTTTCTTCTTTATTATGTAACCATTTGTTGCTGAATATATATATTTGATAATTGATGAGTTAAAGAGTCTTGGTGTCACTATAAGAAATTTTATAACTTTTTGAATTCCTATTAATTGATTCTGAGAAATTATTATAACTTACATGCTTAATTTGTAAATAAATAATGTGTGAATTTTCTTATTTTCACTTGAGCTAATTGTTTTAAGGATCAGTTTCATATTATTAAGAAGGAATTATGGATATACTTATTTCAATTATATTTAAATTGACTATTACTCTATAAATTTCTATTTCTCTTCATATTTCTCAAGTACTCACAATATGTTCATCTTAATAAACTACTATATATATTAGACGCAGTAAGAGAATATACTTAAATAATAAAGAATTTGATTCCCCCAAAAAATGTTATATGTTTTCAGCTTAAAGAAAATATACACTAAAACCAAAAATAATCCCATTCAACCAAAAAACAAAAAAAAAAAAAAAAAAAAAAAAACTACTAAACCGAAAGTTATCAAGGAGTCTCAAACGAAAAATTGGCGAGATATATAGACTTTTTATTTGAAAGATGAAATACCTATTTTCAAAATTGAAACTACAAGTGATAATTTAACAGAGAATCATCATAAATGAGATGATGGCTTCCAAAGAGCAAGATGAATTCTATGTAGATGTAAATTCACTCTAATATAAATGGGTATCTTTCTAATCTATGTGGTATCCTTTGATATTCCACTCCTTAGAATTATCCGGGTATCATTTCGACTCTATGTGATTATCCTTTATTCGATATGTAGTTAATGGTCATAGTATGACTATCCTATAAAAATGATCACATGGGCAAAATAGATAATTCTATTGTTAAAATAAATCATGCTAGAGGAAACAAACTAAAATTAATATGTATTTATGAATTTTTTTTATAAATTATATAATCCAAATGATATTCTCTCATCTTTAGATTTGAATTCTATTAGAATTAGAAAAGTTTCATGTCTTAGCATTAGCATTAATGTCTCGTAGCAGTCTCTTGCTCTTTTAACAGGAGCCTCGTAAGTCAGGACCAACAAGTAGATTTAGCTAGAGCAGCTCAGTGGAGTAAAACTATAGCTCCCCATTTTAAATTGAACTTTGGTGCGCAGCAATGTGTGCTGAGGGAGGTGCAGGGCCTATAGGTGCAATTAATGGTTGACTAGATGAATGGCTTCTAGAGAGATTGGGACTGGAAAACTTTTGTGTATTTTAAAAGTGGAGGTTTCTCATAGAGGTATGTGATAGTATTATAGTCACGGATGTGAAAAATAATTAATCTTGACTATTAAAAATAAACAGTTAAGATTAAATTTTTTCACATCAATAATTGTGATGTTACCATATTAAAAAGGTATCACATATCTCCTGATGGAGGTCATGCTTAATATGTAATTAAAGCTCAGCCGTAATATCTAAGGTGTAACCAGCATAATTGTACAAATCCTGATCGAGGAAAAATGGACAGTTAAATAAGTACTCTTCTCCATAATTCTATTTTGTTGTTAAAAAGGGAGGCAATTAATCTAACCCTATAAATCCTAACCGAGAAAAAAAAAATTATCCTATTCATACAGATACATTCCACTAGTCAAAGTTCTAATCTTAAGGCTAATAATCAAGATAATTTTTATACTGAATATACACCTAGTCAACATAAGGGTGTGCCCATTGCCGAGATAAAGACTTAACCTTGGTGTGCGAATATTACCTTGAGGATATCTTTATCATTAAAACCCAAAAAATAATAAAAGTACACACGCATTCTATTTTTTTTTTTTTTTAAATGACTATGTTACTCTAATAGTTATTATTTATTTCATATTTTTCAATATTTTTCCTTATTACATTAACGATAAGAAGTTAATAACAATTCCCCATATTAATTAGCACTAATATATTAAAATTTAAAGAGAAAAATAAAATAACTATGCGTAGTATAGGTATAGATGAAGTTATAAATAAATGTTATAATTATAATTGTGCAAGTAAAACATTTATAAAGGTAATAGTTTTGAGGACAAAATGAATTATATGATTCCAAATGAGAGAGAAAAAGTTGTCAAGTACTCACGATATGTGCATCATAATTAACTATTATATATATTAGATGCAATAAGAAAATCCAGGATTTTATAGTACTACATGGGTATATGGCAAATATTTACTATAAAGACGTAATTAATTTACATATTTTATCAGATACAAAATATAATTTATCCCATTTCAAATATATGGTAAGCATCTACTATAAAGACGTAATTAATTTTCATATTTTACCAGATACAAAATAGAATTTATCCTATTATCTCAAACAAACTTAAAAATTGTTAATTTGAGGTTGTTAATCATACATTTCATTTACATATTGGTTGTTTCATATAATATGGCATACCACAGTAATACCAAATATATCTTCAAAAAAAAATTATACTAAAATAAAAGCGGCACATTTCTTCTGTCATAACAGTATAAATGCAGCACATTTCTTCTGTCATACATCACATAGCACTAACCAATCCATTTGTCACAATGGAGCTTGACACCCCTTATTTTATCCTCTTTGCCTTCTTTTGCTTCTTCCTTGTGATATTGAACACAGTGAAGCAATCAAATTTCAAGAAATCCAAATTCATCAGAAACTTACCCCCAGGACCATGGAAACTACCTCTCATAGGCAACATACATCAAATTGTTGGTTCGCTTCCCCATCACGCCTTAAGAAACCTAGCAAACAAATATGGACCCTTGATGCACCTACAACTTGGAGAAATATCCACTGTCGTAGTCACTTCATCGGAAATTGCCAAAGAGATTATGCAAACGCATGATATCATCTTTTCTAATAGGCCCCTACCTCTTTCTGTCAAAATCAGTAACAATCAAGCAAGCTTCTTCTTTAGTTCATACGGAAGCTATTGGAGGCAAGTGCGTAAAATATGCACCTTAGAACTTCTAACTGCGAAGCGAGTAGAATCATTCAGGTCCACAAGGGAAGAGGAGGTATCATCACTCGTCAAAAACATATTTGCAAATGAAGGATCGGTTATCAATCTCAGTAAGGAACTCTGTTCACTGTCAAATACCATAATTGCCCGCGCAGCCTTTGGTAAAAAGTGCAGACACCAAGAAGCTTTCCTATCATGCTTGGAGCGTCTACTTAAGCTTTCGGGAGGTTTCTTAGTGGATGAACTCTATCCTTCTATCAAAGTGATTCCATGGATTACTGGGATGAGAGCTGAAGTTGTAAAGCTGGTTAAAGACCTCAGTAGGATTCTAGAAATCATCATCGCGGATCACAAAGAAAACAAGGGCAGAAATGGTGAAGACGAAGATCTTGTTGATGTTCTTCTAAAGAGTCAACAGCGAAATGACCTAAATTTTCCCTTAACTCTCGACACCATCAAAGGAATCATGCTGGTGAGTATGTAATTAACTTATTATAATTAATAGTTAATAATTTGTTGTTCTTGTTATGTTTATTTTTATCCAACTTTTTCTGATAATTAATGTGGGGTAAAATGATGATCAAGATACTTAAGAGCTAAAATATTTAATAGAAAACTAGTACGGTGCAAGTTGAAATATTAAGAGTTCAATCTATTTATAAATTACTTTCTATGTAAGATATATTCCATGATTTGTCTATCTTACCATTTTTATGAGATTTATAAATAATTTCTTCACAATTTAATTCATTACATATCTATTCAAAATATGTTCTAAATAAACTGTAAGTGATTGTTATAAAAATTAACTTTTGGAGGATAAGTGTAGTCAATCCTGTGATGTGACTATGCCGTTAAGCTCTTTATATTAAACTAGTAAGTTCTAATGTTCTCTTTTCTCTTGGCTTTAACAGCCATAAAGTTCACTCATATATACCATTAATTTCCACTCCACGCATTCGTTTTAAACAAAATCACTTTCAGGATATGTTTGCTGGAGGAACTGAGACATCATCATTAACTGTAGAGTGGGCACTGTCAGAAATGATGAAAAATCCAAATGTAATGGAAAAGGCACAATCTGAGGTAAGAATGGTCTTCAATGACAAAGGATATGTGGATGAAACTAAGCTTCACGAATTGAAATATTTAGCTTCGGTCATCAAAGAAACCTTAAGACTTCATCCAGTAGGACTAATTCCCAGAGAAATTAATAGTGAAAGGTGTGTAATCAATGGATATGAAATACCTGCTAAGACAAAAATTCTTGTTAATGTTAGGGCAATTGGAAGAGATCCAAGGTATTGGACTGAAGCTGAGAGATTTCAACCAGAGAGATTTCTTGATAATCCAATTGATTACAGTTTCAAAGGCACAAACTTTGAATATTTCCCCTTTGGGTCCGGAAGAAGAGTGTGTCCAGGAATCAAATTTGCAATTCCAAACATTGAGTTGCCGCTTGCCAGTTTGCTTTATCATTTTGATTGGAAGCTTCCCAATGGAATGAAGCCTGAAGAATTGGACATGACTGAATCCTGCGGACTTACATTAACCAGAAAAAGTGATTTGTGCTTGATCCCAATTGATTATCACCCTTAGTATTCTTTCCTAAGTGAACACTACCACTCTACCATCTGGACTAGCTCTCTATATAAGCAAATAATATTATCTAAATAAAAATCTATTGTCCAGTGAATTAATAAATAAGCAGTATTTTCTGAATACCAAAAATAATCAAAACCAGGTGATATCTCCGGTTTTGTTACTATTCCATGCTTTATTATGCATAAACTTCTTCTAGACTCATTCGTAATAAAAATTTATATCAGGCTTTAATTATATAATTGTTTTTTATGTCAATTTACATTGCTATTAATTAGTTTTTTCAATTACAAATGAGAGCAATAGCTGGAGAAAAAAGAAAAAATACGGGAACATTGGCTAGTATTAATTAGTTTGCCTTCTAAGAATGAATAATTAATATTCAATTTAACTAGTATTTAATTTTAAGTGTTTAACCTAATGGAAATGATGCAACATATTCATTTAAGCTCGCCAATATTTAAGTTTGAGAAGGATTTAGTTTGAAAGCTAGCCTGAAAATAATTTTTTCGTTAAAATCAATATATATATATATATATATATATATCACTTTGTTATACATAGCCTGTTTTTTATCACCAAACCTTAAATTTATAGAGATTTATTTTTTACGCAAAAAGATACATAAACATAATAATGTAGGAATAGTGGGAGAGAACAATCTTCAACCTCCTGTATTTCAACATATGAGACCAAAATGTTTGTAACATATCCCAACTAACCAAGAAAAACAACAGATGAAATTCGTGTAAATAATATATATATATATATATATATATATATATATAGAAGTTTAAGGCAACTGCAATGTGCAACCAATTTTGATAAACCCTTCTTCATCAAAATTTTATAACAATATATACAAGTCAGTTTCTACAGAACTAAGCAACTGCTCTCTTAAGGAATTCATTTAAAAATGAAAGTAATTCTCACATGCTCAGAAACAGCAGATTATTGTATAAACTTTTTACTTTTAGGTCAAATAGTGTTTAAGAATTTTTTTTTATAACAAGAGAGAAAGGTGAATATAATATGAACAGTGAACAATCTCGCTCCCTCAATCTCTCTTTTACAGCATCTCCTGTTAGTCTCACACACCCAGCATTCCTTGGATTCTTACTTCTTCCACTACAGGTTTCATTTATGTGTGTGTTCCCTTGACGTTGATAATGATAGGGTGGAGGGTTCTGACTTTTTCATGATTTCTCAGATTGGCATTGAGAAAATTATTTTCAATCTCACCCAAAATAAAGCAAATGAACTTTATTCATATAAAATAATAAATTTATTTGTCCTTTCTTCTGCATTAAAATTTGAGGTTTCTGCCCTGGTACATAAGAAACATGGGGGAAAATCTTCAAGTTTGTTTACTTTACATCTTCAAGAATTCTGATGCCATTCTTTGTTTCATGTGCTGGCAGCTTTTTTAGTGGTTGGATCACATGCTGGAGATATCAAAATTCAGAGTTAAATCTTTTGTAGGATACCTGCATTTAACTTTCTCTTCCCCTGTATTGCTTTGTATTGTAACTAGAACAATATTCTTTTTTTTTTTTTACTTGCAATGCTTTAATTTGAGGGTACAAAGAAAGAATCAAGATGTTTGATAAGGTTGAAACTCTGCTTTTGCATATGATTCTTGGGTGGCAATTATCCTTCTTCCAATTATTATGATCTCTTTGATGTTTGGGATAATGAAAGAAGAATACATAAACCGAAAGTGAGATGATGTTTCATGGGAGACTCTATCCTACCTCACCTATATGGGTGGGGTATATATAAACGAGAAAAAAAAAAATTCACAAGAAGTTTGGGCATAACAAGTTTTTAATTTTGATACTAAAATCTAAGTCACACAGTATAAATTATATCCCAAATTGTTAATCAATTTGAATTTAACAAGGTCAAAAAAAAAAAAAAAATTTGAGATGTTTTCTTTTTACTTTGTTAATGTATTTTACAAGAAATTAAGATGCTACCAAAATTAAAAATTCATTCTACCTTAAACTTTCAGTAAAAAAAATTTAATATTTTTATCCCACTCATAGATAAAATAGGATACCAAACCCTTTGAACCACAAGTGGGAACGTAAATGTAAATATTGAATTCTTTTAATTTAAATATTGGTGTTCTGAGCGAGTTGAGATCTTATTTTCTGAAACTCATATACCACAATGCGTGACATTGCAGACAGAGCATTCAAGTTGCAGAAACGTAGTGTGAAGAGCCACCCAATTGAGAGGATCATCCAAATAACGCAAACATATTCTTGTAGAAAAAAAATCCTCAATTAACGAAATGTTGCAGCTAAGTGAGTTGCATAATGTGTTAAGTAACCATGTTTCCTTTGCAGTAGTTGATTTTGTTGCAGACTGGATTAAATGAATGCAGACTAAGAAATATCATTGTCTCTTCTCTGTAATATCTTTCACTAAACTCTTCTACCTGTTCTGCAGAGAGAATTTCAACATACACTTTTGCTCTGTTAATTTTTTCCAAAAATCATCAAATTGATTTCCATATCTTTATTCCTCCACAACTTTTAATATACAAACCATGTATAGTTGTATAACCAAGGCATCCCTATTAGTTGTTGCAAAAACATTATCAATAACTATCATATCAAGTATTGATAATAAGAAGGATAACATTAAAACAAGTTCAAAAAGTTGGGGAGAAAATTGACAGAATGAAAAACCTAACAGCATACCTAACAAACCAGGAAAACTTGCTCCCACAAAATCACAGTGGTCTTCCTTTACAACCCCCAAAACTTTTTCCCCAATATGTTCTTTTTATACCAACTTCCCTTTTGCCCAACAGTAGTGTGCTTCCAAGTAGCAACTGCCCTACTAACACAGTGCTCTGTCTTAGTACTGCAACTATAGTTTCCGCTACAGTTTCCACAGAGCATTCTGGATGGTTTCATACCTCAAAAGTATTTCTTTTCAAAAGAAACTAACCCATGAATTCCACCTTCTACCTGTGCTGCTCCGGTCCGGACCTGAACATACCAGAAGAAATCATATAACATAAACTACATAAAATCTCAAGCAAAACCGCTTGTACCCTAATCACATAAGGCTTTTAAAGGGCAAACTGCAGAACTGAACAAATACAAAAGGGTGTTGCCGTCTGCTTTATTTAAAATAAAGCGAGGAACAAAATATAAATCCAAGATTCTTGAGAAAACTTCAAACATGAATCAGCATCTTCCCCGCAAGAAAGGAAGATCAAACATGCAATACAAGGTTTACAAAACTGTAGTTTCTTCCATTTTTCGGTTGACAACATCCATGAAAATGATATGGATGAGTTCAATAGGAGAATATGTAGTCAAAAGGTGGCATAAACTATTTCAATAGTATAACACTGCAACTTCATTGACACATGACACATAATACCATGCGATAAACCCAATGTTAATAACCAGAGTAAGATATAAATAATTAGAAGGACTGTCAACCATACCTCTAGTCTTAACACCTTGTTTCTTAGAAGGTCATGAGCCGACTGCAGAGACGAAGCACCAAGATCTTGGAACCCTTGCTTGACTGCTTGCATGGTGTATGGTATGAACTTTAAGACAGAACCTTTATCTTTAACTGCTCCAACAACCCCTTGAGCAATTTTTAGCTTTGCTGTATCACCCAAGTACCTTGCGTCACTACCTTTAGTCATAGCTTCTAGAGAGCCCATTCCTCGATACTTTTTAATACGTTGACCATTCTGGTGCAACAAAAGTATTACTTCAGTATTAATTCTTATTTAAGCATATACCAGCCATAAGGTCAGTACAAGCAAAAGAAGTTTGGATTCTCAGGTAATGACAAAAGCCATTTTACTGTGAAACTAAAATATGGGAAAATACAACGGAAAAAATAAAGAAATGGAAGCACATTTCCTTAGATGCAACTAACATATTGTTCCTAGCAGCAGCATCTAGACACACATGAGCGACTTTGCTTTTTCTAATTTCTGATGTGTATATGCTTGCAAAATGTAAGATTTTCTCTTTTCTTTAACAGTTTGCAACATGTGAGATGGTTAGCTATTAATTAGAAAGGCCAAATAAAAAAACAAAGACAATTCAAACTTTTCCCTCCAAGTACACTAAATCGCTTCACAAGGACCTAATTTCCAAAGGAAATAACGACATAGTAGTAAAATTTTCCATATGGATGTAGCACCAAATATTAAAACGAAACTGTTCATAAAGCCTTCACTTGAGGGAAAATTTTCCATTCTCTTTCCCCTCCAGCATCTGTTTTCAAGCAAAACCTGTTCCTAATTAATAACTCACTTAACTACAAGCATTAGTCAATCTCCCCCTGTTCTATATCTGTAAATGGGCTCTGTTTACAAGACCTTTTACTCCATATATACTAATGCAAACACTTTCAATAATTCAGAACTTTCATCTCACTTATCTTGCTACTTAATGGTAATTGGTGCCATCAAAGCCTACGGTCACCAAAGCATACAACGGAGACTGTCAGAAACACTTTCTCTAGCAATTGATTCATGGCTCAATCCCAACAAGTTAAAATTACAAACAGTACTGTTGACTCCTTTGCACCTATCACAGGCACAAAATATTCAAATATCAGAGTATGACAAAAATATGCACGGCAGTTCCCAGAGAGGGAACGTGGTAAAACTCTTGTAATAAATATGAAATAAAACATTTCAACATCAATTGCACAGTATAACACAATATGTTATATAAATAAAAAAAATTCAAACATAGTGTATGACTTTTGAAAGTCACCAAGAGCCATAAGCAAGCAGTATTGCTGCGGTCCAAATTCTAAATACAAGATTCCATCTGACTTTCATACCTGATGCTCATATGACCCAGGAGCCTCCAAGCTCCCAGCTAAGAAGCTTCCCATCATCACAGTAGATGCCCCCAACGACAAGGCCTTAACAATATGGCCAGAGTTTGAGATTCCACCATCAGCAATGACAGGAATGCCACTTTTATAAGCAATGGATGAAACTTTGTAAACAGCAGTTGCCTGTAAAGCATCAATTCAATATTAACAATTGAGTATAGCATGGAGTTCATCAGCAGGAAAATAGACAACTGAGCTGAATTCCTCAACGTTTACTATTTAAATACAACACTAACATTAGACTTATACTAATCCAAACTCTGCACAATCAAACGCAAATGGAATCTTTAGCTCAATTTCCACTGTTTAGAATCCATTAACAGAAAAAGAGATGAGTAAAGACGATTCAGCACTGACTAATAGTAGGAATCATACCTGGCCTCGCCCAACTGCACAAACCTCTTGGGTAGTGCAAATCGACCCAGAACCCATACCAACCCGCAAACCATCCACACCAGCTTGAATCAAATTCTCAGCCTGGTACATGGTAACCACATTCCCACCTATCAAATCCAACTCCGGATAAGTCTTCTTCACATACTTGATCATCTCCGTTTGATAGATGGAGTTCCCTTGTGAGCTATCCAGCACCACCACATTCACTCCAGCCTTCACCAAATGCTCCAACCTCTCCTTGTCCTGCTCCTTTGTGCCAATCGCCGCACCCACCAACCATTCCCCATCAGCCCCCACTGAACCCGCTGCCAATTTCGGATACCCTTTAATCCTCTCGACATCCTCCTTCGTCACCAACTCCACCACCTCATCATCCTTCACCAAAGGTACAAAATTTGCCTTCTTCTCCCCAAGAAACGCATCGATTTGCCCCAAATCAAAACTCGAAGGCGCCGAAACCGACGAGTTCACCATGTAATCGTAAATCTTCACCTCCTTATCGTTCTGTTTCTCCCACTCCAACCTTGACACATAACCCAAGAGCTTCGATTTTGCAGAACCCGATTCGGTAACCAAAATATACGGCGAACCACCGAAATCATCAACCGAGTCAATCCTCGCAGAGGGTGGTTTAAACACTGGGTTAGAAAGAATCGGAACTCGACGCGATTTCGCGGCACGTATTATGGCAGCCTGCTCAGACGGCGTCGTATTAGAGTGAACGAAGGCGATACCGCCAAGGGCGGCCATGGCGACGGCCATGGCGGTTTCGGAGACGGTGTCCATGGGGGAAGCGACACAGGGAATGGATAGAGGGACATTGCGACTCACTCTGGTACGGAGTTGGACCGCGTCGGTGGGGAAGTCGATGTAGTGAGGGAGGAAGATGACGTCGTCATAGGTGTAGGAGTAGCCCTGGTTGAAGAGCTTCTCCGCCGTGAATCCGTCCTCGATCGGCGGCGGCGTTAAGTCCATTGGCGTGGCGGCTGGCCGCGGAAGGAGGGGCACAGCTAGGGTTTAAAGATGTTTTTAATTAATTAAAATAAATAAAATCTGAAAATAAGCTATATACTAAAGAGTGAAGAAAGAGGTGGGATTTATAGTTGACTAGAAAACGAGCGAAAAAGCAAACGGACAAATCAAAATGTGGAGGGAAACGTGACGTAGCTACTCTATGTGTTTTCAATCCAATCACCTAACATGAATCATATTATAAATATTTAAATAATTAACTTTTGCATTTAAATTAAGATTCAAAACTCCTATATATTACTCCAAAATCTTCTTGTGCTTCTAGGAATTATGAATCTTAATTTATTTTATTTTATTTGCCTGAAATCTTGGTTTAATGAATGAAATTTATTGGCCTCCTATTTGTTCAAAGTAATTAAAGTCTACTAAATGGTTTGTTCTCAAGTCTATATAAGAATATCATAGTTTAATTTGGTTATTTACAAATAACTAAATCATGTCCTTATCGGAAATTGACATTAGTCAAGTGTCTTATTTTTAAACATGAGAGAATAATTACATAGTATCGATTTGAAATTTTGTTGCTTTTTAATCTTTTTTTACAGGTTTTAAAATCTAGTTGAAATTAACTCAATATTTTTTAATATTTAAATTTTGATTATAAAGTCAATTTATGTATTGAAATTATAGAGTCAATTTTAATTGAGTTTATTATTATAAGATATTAGAACTTAGTTTAAAAGACTCAATGGTGCCAGAAAAAGAGGTATCTTTTTAAGTATATGTTTGCTCATATTGTGAAAAATTATTAAGTCTATATGGTTATCATGTTTAAATTATGTAGTTATTATGTTCATATATATAATTATCATGTTTAAATATAAATAGAATAATCATATATATAAACAAATAACCACATAGTACTAAGATTATTTTAGTCATTTCGCACTATACGTAGAGGAGGTGCCTTTGCACCTTTCGATATTTTTTTTACAAGTTAGGGCAAAAAAACTCATTTTAATTTGCTTTAAAATCCAATCAAAGCATTTTTTAAATCAAAATGTAGATTTATAAAAAATAAAAAACTTGTAATAAGTACTANTTATAAAAAATAAAAAAAAAAACTTGTAATAAGTACATCAGCACGATGAGATGTAAGTAATTTTTTATAGAAAAAATGAGTAAATAATATTGTCTTATGTAGGTTAAAAAGTTATCAATATAAAACACATAATACAATACAAACCTAACAACGTTGATCTTTAAAGTCATTGTAAACCATATATATTTGGATAACTTTTATTTTTGTGATCATTTCAGCAAATAAAAAAAAAATGTTCACATGTGTAGAATCATGATTTTTTTATCTAAAAAGTAAAAATATTTGGAATATGTAGGAGATTTTGTATAAACTTTAAAATAAATGAAGAATTTTTTGAAAAATGAGAAGATCCATGCAAATATGCATGTGGTATTATAATAAACTTTATGACAAAAATTAAACTATCATATGAAATATGACAACATCTTGTATAGTAGACAAAACTTTCATTCAAAGATGTGGACTTAGATGCCAAATGAATTATCTTTAGTCAATAAAATCGATTGCAAAACAATCTAAATAACAAGAAAGAACATGTATAGAAGAAGGTCAAAATCATACGAAATAAAAGTCCATTATAAGAAAATAAACAAATAACTTTGATTATATAATTTTCATAAATATAAAAGCCCCTTTATGATTAATTTTTATATTTTCAAAACCAAAGGAAGAGCATGTAGTAGTGCTCTGTTTGGTTTTTTCTTTTTTTTTTAAAAAAAAATGAGCTTTAGTAATGCTTTCGTGTAAACATTATCATTAAAGAGATTAGCTCAAAATATTCCCATATACAGCCAAGGAAAGGAAAGTGCGTTCCAACAGAGGCGAATTTTCATAGATGCTTTATCTATCATTTCTTTTTTCATGAGAATATCTCTTATGTACATAGATTATAGGCACATTATGAGTCTTTTTATGTGTCATGTTTGGTTCTTTTTAAATCATAAAGTTATATTATCACAATCCTCATTCTTTTCTAGTAAAAATTTCACTTCATTTGCTCCAATGAAAATTGAATATGTACAAAGGAGTTAATTTAATTACTTAAAATTATGACAATAATGTAAATTGATCTGTCTTCTACTCTTGCTGGGTTCCAAAAGTGGCTTTGAGAATTTTCCATTAATCAAAAGTAGACAAAGTGGCATCCATCGTAACCTGCAAATTAAGAAGCAAAAGAGTAGTATTAGTGATAACAAAACATAAAACAAATCAATTAATATAGAGAAAATTGTGGTTAGTGCTGCTTTGTGTCATTATTAAAGAAAGAACATTACAAGGTACATTTTCTGAATATTAACATTCATGTTGGTAAGTTGGTGTAACTCACTAGGATCAACGGTAACTAGCATTCCTGTCCCTCCAAACGCACACGAGCCACCAGCAAGCCTGGTTCTTTGCCAATAACTATTGAAAGCGTATGAGGCGTGTGCATATACAGTGTTGGGCTCAAAGCAAGGACCACTGGGCTGAATCGAATCGCAGTCTGCTCCTGACCCACAAGCATAGTTCATGGCCTCTAGCATAATTGGGTCTGGGACTGTTGGCTTAGCTACACACCAAAGGGTAACGCTTGAGCCAGTGTTGGGTGGTGGCGACATGCTCGGTGGTGGAAAGACAACGGGTGGTTGAAACACTGTTGGGCTGGGAACAGTGCCACCGGAAGGTGATGGAAAGGAAGTCGGTGGGCCGGGGAAAATGCCACCCGCGGGGGATGGAATGTAATATGGTGGACTGGGCTCAAAATAAGGTGGGCTGATCGAGGACCCAGGTGGGCCTGGCATAATGACTGGAGGATTGAATCCTGGTTCGGGTGAGCCCGGCACGCCTGGTATGATGCTAGTTGGGGTTGGAGGTGGGNGTGGCGGCGACATACTCGGTGGTGGAAAGACAACGGGTGGTTGAAACACTGTTGGGCTGGGAACAGTGCCACCGGAAGGTGATGGAAAGGTAGTCGGTGGGCCGGGGAAAATGCCACCACCACCGGAAGGGGATGGAACAGTAGCTGGTGGGCCGGGGAAAATGCCACCCGCGGGGGATGGAATGTAATATGGTGGACTGGGCTCAAAATAAGGTGGGCTGATCGAGGACCCAGGTGGGCCTGGCATAATGACTGGAGGATTGAATCCTGGTTCGGGTGAGCCCGGCACGCCTGGTATGATGCTAGTTGGGGTTGGAGGTGGGAGAACTGGTGAAGTGTAATAGTAAGGTGGGGATAATGGTGTATATCCTATGGGAGTTGGAATGCTTGTAGAAGGGGTATTTGGTGGATTTACACAAAATGGAGGACTATTTTCAGGCAATGGAATTGGAGCTAGTGTTTCGTATGGAGGCAAAGAGTTTGGTGAGCTAACACTATAAGGTTGTGAATTTGCAGAATCTAAGGTTGGATTAACAGCATTAGCCAAAAAAAGGGTTGGATTAACACGAAAATGCTTAATCATTTTCAACTTCTTTGGGTGCTTGTCGATTAAACTTCTCTTATGTTTAGGGCCTTTGAATAGCCTCATTGTTCTTTCTGCATCTGCATAGTGAAAAAGGAAAGATGCTTGTGAACTCATGGCCATGTGAATTTTGTTTCATCAAAATACTATCACAATAAAATTCTTCTATCTGCTGCTTAGAATTGTGGTTTTTTCAAGTTTATCTAAGAAAGAAATGTCGCTAAAGAGAAAATTAAAATATGATTGTACGTAGCAAGCCAATGTCAATATAGCCTCCAACTAGAACCCATTGATGCATGATCAAGGTTAATTGCATGCAGCTAGAAACATAAAGTTGAAATCAACTAAGGCTGATATAACTAATACATTTCTCCCTTTTCCTTCATTTAGCCAAAAAAGAAAAGAAAAGAAAATAAAGCACATGCACAGGATTTAATAGTAGCTTACCACAATGGATGAGAGAAGTTGTTACTAGAGTGAGATAGAGGAAAACAATGCTAGTTCTCATTCTCAATCTGAAGTAACCTCTTATTGTTTGCATGACCCACGTCCAAATTTGGTTCCAATAGTGGCTTTATTTCACTATTTTGCTCCAACTGCAGAGCACTCAAAGACCCTATAGGGTAGTACAATTGGGGGGTTTTATATGGGCAAGCACCTTGGACAAGCCCTAGAATTTGGCAGAGTGAAGGAAGAGTAAGAAGCATGGAGAACAAGTGGGTTCTGTTGTGTGTTGGCCATAAAGATTGATTCTTTGGGCGGCACAACTTTGCTCCACAGTCATCTTTGCTTGGAGATGTAAGCATGAAGGAATGCCAAAAGTGCAGAAAAGTTCTCACAAATGTGTTTATTTTATGGGAAGTAGTTCACCGTCTCAACATTGATTTGAACATTATCCTTTGAAGGGTATTTTTATTGTTTTAAACTCATTTCATGGTGGTATATATGCTTGCTTCGCCATTGGAAAAGATGAAAGTTTAGTTTTTTAAGTCCTTTTCTTTTGCTTGCTTTCCACTCAAAGCCCTCTCTTTCTGTGTCTTCCTCTTGTAGAAACAGCAAGAGGACCTTGTTGTGGCGTGAGGAAGAGGGGATTGGCTGGTCAATACCTATATGAAGAGAAAGCATTAGATACATGCTAATTGTTGATTAGATGCAAAGTAAATATGATTTGGGCCAACATCCATCCCACTTTGCATCATAAAGTCCATTTTTCAATTTTTTTTGCACTCGTCAAACTAGAAGGGATGGTGATTGCTGTCATTTTCCAACTCAATTGCACTACTAAAGATGCTTTAGGAATTAGAATAATTATGCTTTATGTTAACTTGTATTGATATTGCATCAATTTGTCAATGTAATGTGTGGTTAAAACTCATGATTTTTGAGTTACTTCTTTGAATGGGAAGAACAAGAGAGACTTTGTGTGTGTCTGGCAATTAAAGCTTTCAACAAATTCAGCATATTTTCTCAAAGGGTGAGATCAAAAATGGAGGAACTTCCAGTTTTAATAACTCATATTCAGTTTGGCTTCGCAGTGGTTAATATGATGACACAAAACACACTAAGTACTGTGTTTAATATTTTTTATTTAAATATGGCCAAACATGAGATTGACCAGTCGCATTGATTTACATCTTGAAAATTATTGTCACATTTACAATAATTTTTTTTTTTGTAGTTTTAGCTACAATTTTAGATTTGAACATGAAACTAACAAATTCTGATCACGACTTTGGTATCACTCGACTACAAGTCGTTTGGTTATACCTAAATTTTCACATTTCTTTTTACACATCATTTCTATAAATGATAATATCTAAATTTTACTCCAACTATTAAAAGTAAAATTAAANTTTAGTCCAACTATTAAAAGTAAATTAAAACTGCTCTCAACTTAAGTAAATTTTTTGGTACCACTCAGTTTTTCTACCCCTTTAATTGAAAAAAAAAAAATTGATAAACCTATCATTTCTCTATCATGAATGCTCATTTAGGCTCAGTTTCTTCCCATTACTTGTATCCTATGTAACTTTTTGACGAACATGGGCTGAATTGCCCAATTGTTGCATAGATCAATGGTGATTTATTACTTGCTCCCAAAATATATCGAGGTTGAATCAATTCAAAGTTACTTCTATCTCCAACTTGATTTATGAGAATTATATTGAAAAATAATATTGGGCTCTACCACTTCTCATTTAAGCCTAAGACAGAAGTTTATATATATAACAAGATAAGTCCTTGCCAAATAGCCTGATTTTTGTTGTCCCCCTTTTCTGTTACACAATTTTTCTTTCCTAGTGCAAGAATTCTTCAACCTTTTTACTTTCATTGACACACAATCAACAAATAGAATTTTGAACTATGCTTTTAAGAAGTACTTCTGTATCACAATCTTTTTATTCTTAATTGGATGGCACAAACTCAGAATTCAGAGATGCCATGTATATATATGCTTTTCCTAGATATTCCAATTGCAGGGTCAAAAACTGCAGACAGGCTGGTGCCTATAAAGGGGTTAAACAACATAAACGCTAGAGATGAGGAGTGTTGGGTAACCCTTTTGATTCTTTGACCCACAAAGCCTTTGGAATGAAACAAAGAAAATGGGCCTTTTGTTGACTAGAATACTCTCCCACACCATAGAAGGACTGGAAGAGGCAGAAGAGAAAGAAAACAAAAGGAAAGAACATGGCCCATGATCTATTTATTATGCTGATTCGATTATTGAAGCTTGGGTGTTAGGGGTCGATTTCACTGAAAAGTGAGTCAAGTTGGACGTAGGCATGTCACCTTCATTTGCTAGATATCTAGATGTGGCGATTGGTTTAGGTATCGTTATCTAAATGCACCAAGTTCTCATGGTCATGGACCAAGCGAAGTTGTAATAATATTGTAGAGAAAAAAGCTAAATTGTAACATAAGGAGCTTAGAACAAGCACTTGTTCTTCTGAGATATAAATTCCTATTCCACTTTTCTGTCACTTTTTCTTTTTCTTTTGTTGTTCCATCTAATCATCTAATGGCTGCTTATATCTTCCTCCATAAGTAGAAATATAAAATTTTATTAATCATATAGAGAAAAAGTAAATATCAAAATAGAGAATCATTATTCTTTATTGAAGTGCGAAAATCTATATATATAAAGAGGCTCATATGAGGGTACCCGCATCTTCAAATACTTATAATAACACAGGTTATTATCATATAAACAAGTCGTTTGATAGTTATAGTGTTATTAATGATTTAGTGTTTATTGTAGGGGCAAATCCACATATTACATTTCCCCTCCTCCATCCTTCTCTTTCTCCCATGTCCTAAATTCACTTTGTCCCCTCCCTTTCTCTTCTAAAATCTACTCCTCCCAAGGTAATTTTAGTCATATCTTCAACATTGAAATATTGTAATAATTGAATATTGAGTGTAGTAATTTAAAATTTGTAGGTTCTAATGTTACGAATACAAATCCATTTTTTTTTTATATTATGGCTATGACTCAGAGTGAAATCAAATCCCATGAGTTTAAAAATATGAGAAAACTATCCTCGTTTACTTGGGTGAACAAAAAATAGAAAGAAATTAAGGAGGTGATGATTTATTTGGTGATTGTCTTCATTATAGTATGTAGATATTGTAGATCTTGAAAGCCACGTTATTCAATGTTGGCCCAAGGATACAGCTTTCATCGTTATAGTGAAAGGCATCCCAATAGCATGTGTCAAAGTGGAAAGAAGCTTGCCCATGCGTAGGGGTTTCTGTACAATTTTTGTCCAGACTACTTTTATTTGTACTATGCTGGTTCATATTCCTACAACTGACAAAGCTTAGTTTGATCTATTAAAATCTTTTTCTTTTTTGGTATGATCTAGTTTTGTTTACAGTAAACATTTATCTTATCCCAAAATAGTTAAGGTTTCAAAGTTTGAATCTCTATACCTTATATTCTTCTATCTATTTAATGACTATAATAAATATTTATCAATCTTATCTTTTTTTTTATTTATTTATTACGTTACGTTTAAGAGGTTCAAATCTTTGATTTTTTACAAACAACTCAAACCCTACACTATTAATTAGATCACGTTTAATGAGTTAACATTTCTCTTTTCTAGTGTCATTGTTGAACACAAATATATAGTATTAAGGACAATGAAGAAATCCATCAAGCTACGTTCCTCGGCACTTTGACCTAAATATTGTACTTTAGAAAAAAAATTATGTATCTATAGTACTTTTGAATTTATTTACATATATATTGTAGTTTTTTTTTAAAAAAAAAAAATAGAATCTAGTTGATTTTTTTTACAAATATTTGATTTTTTACAAACAACTAAAACCCTACACTATTAATTAGACCACGTTTAATGAGTTAACATTTCTCTTTTCTAGTGTCACAGTTGAACACAAATACATATTAGTAAGGACAATGAAGAAATCCATCAAGCTACATTCCTCGGCACTTTGACCTAAATATTGTACTTTAGAAAAAAAATTTACGTATCTATAGTACTTTTGAATTTATTTACATATATATTGTAGTTTTTTTTAAAAAATAAAAATAGGATCTGGTTGGTAGAGCCCACAGAATGCGCCATTGGTCATATGACGTGTCCCCCCTGTATGATAGCTGCTGTTTTACTAATTAAAAAAAAAAAAAGTAACAGGGCCTTAGCATCATGTGTTGTCCATGTAGCATGTCTAGTGTGTGGCCAATAGCGGGTTCCGTGGGCCCCACATCTCCATATTCTGTTTTTATTTTTTAATTTTTAAAAACTACAATATCTAAATAAATAAATTTTAAACTACAATATATATGTAAATTTGTTTCCAATCTACAATATTTTGGTCAAAAAGCCACGTTCCTCATCTTGTGGACGAAAAAAAACAAAGCTATAAAGTGAGAGAATCTCAGTCCGATTGATGAATAAGATGATATTTTGCATTTCAACTCAAAAAATGAAGACTTTTTTTTTTTTTTTGTGTGGCTTGCAGAAAGTGATGAGGACTTCCTCTAAAGATTTCTATAGATATTTGATTGCTTCACATTATTTCTTGAAGGGGGAAGAAAAAATGCAACGACAAAATAATGTGGCAGGCTCAACTACGTTTTGTCAACAAATAAAGTGAGCAGTTATAGGCAGAGGGGGTGTGCCAAGGAAGGGAAATTCTGATAGTGCCCTTATAAACATCATTTTCAAAAAACCTATAATTAATAGTACACATGAATTTATCATCTATCTCTAAGTCATTCACCATGTTATTACTTGTCAAAAGAAAAAAAAAACTATATTGTAAAAAAAATAAAATTATCCTGTATATGCACACACACACAATTTTACCAGTTTTAATTTTTAATACCTAATTAAGATATGAAATTCAATTTCTTTTCATTATATAAACAAAAAAACACATTTATTTTAATTTATTAAAAACTTGTGACAATATATATATGTTGTGGCTAAAAGTACCAAAAAAAAAATATAAATGCATGATCTAGACTTTTATATGAAATTTAATTTAAGATTGGCTTTATATTTTGAAAACTTGTCTTTCTTTCCCACTAATATATTGGTGACTATAAAGAAAATAAAAGTCACAAAATGGCTTGCCATAGGGATAGATATTCTTAGGATTTAGGGGGCCAAGAGAAGTTCTTGATGAATCACGACCTTCAAATGTTGACTCCATTCACCACTAAAGATTTGAAGTTTGGAGTTGACATTTTTAGATATGTGATCGTTTATGAGATTGTACTAAGTAATTTCACCTACAAGAAAAAAAAAAAAAAAAAAANAAAAAAAAAAAAAAAAAAAAAGGATTTTGGCCAATTTGTTAATGTAAAATTCTTTATACTGTAAGCATTGTGACGGGTTGGTTTGCCGTTTTGTATGTAATCAAAACATGAAACTTGGATAAAATACTAAACGGCTACAAGTACTTGGATATACTAAATGGGTCATTCGTAACGTTTGTTGGTTTTGTATTTAAATTTAGAGCCGTAACTAAAGTAAAAAAAAAAACAAAAAGGTTAAAATGAATTTTTTTTTGTTGCTTTTGACCTTTTTAAGAAATTAATGTTTTAAATACACTCTTCATTTTTTTTTTCTTTTACTCATCTATTTTACCCTTGTCTTGCCAACAAACCTAAATGAAATGTGATTGAAAAGAGTCCACAAAGTCACACTTATATGTCTTTAGGGAATAAGTTGAACATTGAATTTTTCATAGTAAAAATCCCATGGTTAGATTCTTTTGAGATTTAGGTTGGAATCATGAGAGAAGATATACTATCTCTTACTATATAACCTTGTGAAAAAAAAAATCACATTTATATATAAGTGTTGCTCTAAATTATGTGTAACTAGCATTATTCAACTCCAAAAAGGATACATATCCGCTTTTTCAACTGAAAAGCACCAAACATACATATCTGGCTTTTCCTACTGCATAATTTAGTGTAGAAAAATAAATTCAGAAAAGAGGCAGAAAATATGGACAAGAGCAGAAAAAGAAAAGCCTCTTATGCTGAGTGAAACATCAAAATTTTAAGCCCATTTGGCCAACACAGACATACAACCTGCCCCTAAAAGAAGTGAAACATTTGCTCCTAGTTGGAGCTTGACATTGTTCTGCAATCTTGGATTCATAAAATCTGCTGCTAGCAGATCAACCAAGGCCATGTAAATCAAAATCCCAGCTGAAGCAGAATTGAAAACCCCTTCAACAATTAGAGAAGTGGGGCTATTCTCCTTGTACACACTTGAAATTCCTATCCCAATTGCAATCCCAATTGGGGTCGTTAGGGAGAAAAAGGTAGCCATGATTGCTGTAGATCGAGACTTGAACTCTGCCTACAAAAATATATGTTCTATTTAGCAATGGAAGCACTTGAAAGTTCATATTGCCACAAATATTTAAATTTTCTTCATCCACCACTATTCACAGGAAAATATTTAAGAGAATAAGAAAAAATTACACTTTTTTTTTTGGTAAGAAGAAATTACACTTTAATAGCTAGTTAACTTTACAAGAAGAACCTAAGCCAAGTTGTTATTCACTTTTTTCTTTGGCCATAAGCTCTTATCAATAATCAGTGACAGCTTACATTTTTTCTCTCTTTGTCTCTTCATGGGCCAAAAAGTTGGATTATTTTATTCATGTATTAAAATGACAAGATGTTGTCATCATGGCAACACTTGGAAACTATTCTCTTACTTTCCAAATTGCACAGAAGACATCCACAGAAAACTGGCTTTCTTTCACTAATAACTAACTTTTCCCATTAAAGCAATTGAATTCATCAACTTCTTAACTTTCCCTATTGCTTAACGTACCTAAGAGAAGAAAACAATGTGCAGTACTCTAACCAATGACGGATTCTGAAATAACCTAATGGGGATCAAATTATAAAAGTAAGAAGCTAAATTACAGAAGTGTAAAAATATTAAACACTTCTCTAAGAAATTTTATAAAAAAAATTAAAAATAAAATTGAAACATGAGGGAGTTAGTGCTCTTGCTGGCCCTTTTGCATCCGTCACTGACTCTAACTATGACTAATTCAAACATAGTTGCCATACCTGAGATATGCAACCACCAAGCCCCATCCCCTCAAAGAATTGATGGAAAGATAAGGCCACCAAGAGAGGCTTTACGGTATCAATGCTCGCAGCAGCACCCAAAGAAACCCCAATGATCACTGAATGGACCACTATGCCTAACTCCAACACCTGCAAAAGAGACACATCCAAACTGAACAATAATAAGACAAACAATTTTACAGTCAATAATTGAACCAACAACAAAAAAGAAAAAGAAAAGGAAAATAGCAAATTAATTAAAAATTCATTACTCTAATTACCTGTGATATAACTCGTTGCCTGATTAGTTCATCAGATTGTATGGGCTCCTCAGGGGAATTGGCTGACCCATGAGCATGACCATGTGTGGCATGTGTATGAAGATGTATATGACCAGCATGGTCTTCCCACATTCCTTCATCTGCAGAAATTTGTTTGGTTTTATTGAAGTGTTTTCGCTTATAATACCCCATCGCGAATGAATCTACCATTAATGTTCCTATGGAGGAACACATGGCAACAAACCCAGTAAAGGGAAAATTTCCCCATGGATTCTCCTTTAGGCATGGCGAGGTTAGACGCTCAAATGCATCTGGAAGTATGTGAATAAATCCAGTTGCTAGAATTACACCTGCTGCAAAGGCTTTCACCATGAAAAAGATGTCCTTTTCGGGTTTTAGGGTTGGGATTTTCTTGCTGAGCAATGGAAGACTCACCCCAAGAGCACCAGCAACAAGGACAGAAACAATTGAACCAATTTTGTATTTGAGAGCTTCTCTTGCATCACCCTCTTTGGCCTCTGCTCCATCACAGGTGCAGTCACCAGAAGCCATGGTTGGGAGAAGAAGGAAGAAAACACATAACAGCTTTAAGATGATGGAAGAAGAAGAAGAAGAAGAAGAAGAAGAAGAAGAAGAAGAAGAAGAAGAAGAAGCTTGGAAGCTGATCATTCTGCTGTCGTGGGAGAGGAAAAGAAAGGATAGTGTATAGGAACTGTTGGTTCTGTGAGAATCCCTGCGTAATGTTAAGGCTCAAGAGTATTCTTATTTAAAAGGGAAAAAGTTGGTGCCTTCTTCGTTGTTTTTTTTTTTTTTTTTTTTTTTTTTTTTTTTTTTTTTTTTTTTTGGTTATACTATTTTGAAAAGGGAAAGAAAATAAAAGCCACTCTGAGAGGCTATGAATGTAAGCATCTTAAATAGTCAATGACACCATACGAAACCAGCTAAAAATAATGCAGTAAAAGGTAAAAGTTCAGATACAGATTTTGACGAAAACTTCTTAAATATACAGCGAGGGGTGCAAGTGGTTTGCCGAGAGAATTAGGATTCTTCTTATTAGAAAAAAATAATTTTCACATCATTTTTTTCCATACTAGCTAATTAATATAAATATCTACAACAGTTTAATAGAAAAAAAAAGTTTAAAGAATCTCAAACCCAAAATAGTTATGAACATTTTGAATTGATAGGGAATAATCAATTATTTAGTCATTAATTAAAAATGTTTCCTCAAATTTTCTAAAACTTCATTGAACTTTTTCATCAGCCTCTCAATTTTTTCAACAAGTTTAAATGTAAGGAATTCAATTGAGATTCAAATATGTAAAATTATTGAACGGTAAGGAATTGATGGGAGTCAAGGAAAAGCAACTATTGGGCAAATTGCAAGTACATCCATTGTGGGCTTGTGGGAAAAGATGTCTTACCTACAAAAAGAATTAAGATATTGTGCTAAGTGAGGACAGTATGTTGTCATCCAAACCCTTAAGCAATGCAATTAACCCTTAAGACCCTCTCTCTGTGGTTTGCTTTAGTAAAGCCAACCTAAAAATATGTCGATATTATGTTTGAGTACTCCTCCAATACCATAAAGCCTCGTCCATTGATTACATTATTGAGTTACAGCAGAAAGTTAAAGGTCAAACCACTTTTAAGATAGCTATGAGGAAAGTTATCATTGCAAAAACTTCATCTTTTGACCAAATATAAAAATTGAAATGAAATTATATCATTCCTATGCTATGTTGCACCCATACTTCAAAATTTGTATTAGAGGAGAAAACTCATTTCAGTTTTTTTTTTTTTTTAAAAATGATAAATTTTGAAATGGCTAAAATACCCATTTTATACTTATTTTCTTCTCCCTTATTAGCTTTGATCCTTCACAAATTTAGCCCTCATTCTATTCTCTACTGAATTAGAGGAATATGGCATAATTTTTTGGGTGGAAGCTAGTTTTTCAACTACCTTTAAAGTAATTATATGGTTTTAACTCTTGCTGAGAAAAGAACTCCCATTTGTTATATATATATAAACACACACACATATATGAGGTGGTGAACCTCATTTTTTTGAAAAATTGCCATTCTTACATTTCATATAGTATTGAGTACAGAACTCATACCAGTACCTATGCAACATAGTTCCTATGTGTGGTTATGAGTGGATGGCTTATGGGATTTTCTTCTCTTCTAATTTATTTCCTTGGGAGAATTAGGCTTTGTGTTCATCTTTTGACACTTGTCTCACTTTTCCCTTCTAAGCTAAATGAGTAGTAACAAAAGCAGTAATATGAATTGTTTAATATTATAAATGGTATAAATAACACAATTAAAATTGGAAACTGAGATAATTAATTTGTCTAATCTATATAATTTAATTGGACATATGGGCCTAATAAAATAACTTTGACATATTATCAATTTTCAAAGAGTAAATACAACTTTTATATTCACACACATCACAATTATTAAAAGACAATTTCATTTGAATCTAAGCAGCCCCATATGAGTTTACTGCAAATGAGCAAAAACTCCATGCATCATTGTGAAGTTAAAAAAAGAACACCAAAACATTGTAAAATTCTTTTTGTTCTTTTTATAAAATATTTTTAATTATATGATGAATGTTTGAATCTCTAACCTCTTAAAAATTATTTAGATCCGTCACCACTAGAATAAATATAATAACTTTACGAGGAATAATTTGTTTTTGCTCATTTGGGATTCCATTTCGTGTCTCCAATTGATATTGTAAAAGGGATTACATGTCGTCACTCAATTGCTAGTTTATGAGCTAAATATAGATATTCACTTGAGGCACTATATGTCAAGTTCAAAGCCCTCAAGGGATGGCCACTCTTCAAAGATTCGTGCCTCTCTTCCATGAGTCCATGACATATGCTATTTGTTTCGACTGAATGAGTGCGATGTGAGCCAAAACCACGTTCATGGAGTGATGGAGATCAAATATTAAAAGTGGATACTTGTAGTTTTCACATCTTGTGGATGTTGCCATTGTTTCTTTGTTTGCCGAAAGAGCCAAGATCTCTTCGCTTTGTTAAGGATAATAATTTTTTGACTTTTCTTATTCCCCTTCATTGAAAACAAATTGCTAGTTTCATTAATCTTTTTTTTTCAAACACAAGCTCTAAACGTTTTATTTTCACATTCTTTTTTTTTATTTGTACTCTGAAATGTATGTTTAAGAGATATTTAATCCATAATCTTTACTTTATAATCTCACATTCTATTATAAAATTGAATTACAATGTTTGGTATGCTAGTATTAGAGACTATATAATTCAATATTACACTACGTAATTTTCATGCCAAATAAAAAATTAAATTAAATAAAATATTTTTTTGTATTTTATTCTAAATTCAATATTACTTTGTTTGGTTCCACTTTGTTATTTTCCTTCTTAGAATCATATAATTAAGGTTTTATTATATATATGAATTGGCCTATTAGCTCAGCTGGTTAGAGCGTCGTGCTAATAACGCGAAGGTCGCAGGTTCGAGACCTGCATGGGCCATTTTAATTCATCCTTTTTAAGATTTTTACCCTTTTCTATGACGGAACTGCAGGGGCATTAATGTAAAAGCACTTCTTTTCAAATACCCAAAGCAAGAAGGCGGTCTTTCTCATTCAGATTTCAATTTTTTGCAACGGTACTGCTACTTTCCTTCTCGTCTTCTCCCTTTGAATTTCTCTCTTGCTCTTGCTGAAGCTGAAAGAACTTGAACCTGGTGCATGGTTTCATTCAAGGTACACATCCAAATTCTGAATCGAAATTTTACTTCTTCTTCTGTTTAATCTTTGTCTAATTGTTCAATTCTCTGCAACTTTCTTGGTGATAAAAACCCTAGTTCTTCACTCGGAATAATTTTCCTTTAATTTATTTTTTTAAGTCCACTTTGATTGAGTGAAGTTTCCGATAATGTTACAAAAAATTGTTTAGCTTGATTAAATGGTAATAAGCTGAGATTTCTGATTTTGTAATAACCTTCAGGTTCAATCAGCAAGAGGACAATAGGATAAGTCGGTTATCGTAAGCCATGTTAGCTCCTAAGGTACAGTGTTTCCCTAAATTTAATCTCTGGCCTTCTAAAGATTCCCTTTTTATGACGCTCTCGTTTGGTTATTGTAAGGTGCACGGAAAATCTAGGGTGGGCTCGACTCGAGCCTCTGAAGGCAGTCAATCTCGTAAAAGTGGTATTTTATATTTCATATTTGCTTGTTTTGAAATGTATTTTCTCTGTGAATTTAAAACGTTGTGCAAGACTGATTTTTATTTATTTATTTTTGAATCTTCGGTGGAAAAATTGAACAGAGGGTAGCAGGAGTTTTAAGGTTTATTCAGAAAATGAACAGCTTAGAGTTGGCGATGGGCTTATGTGAGTATTGCTTAGTTTGTGTCATTTGGATGAATCATTACTGGGTTTAAGTTAATAGGTATATGACATGGTAGTATGGTACTAATTTTGGTTCCTTGTCAGTAAATCTGCAAGACAATCCAGTGCAACTTCAAGGTATGGTCTACAAGACTTTAAAAAGTGAAATCACTACTTTCTAAGCTGTTGATAGATGGTACAATGAAAAGCTATAAAATTTTGAGTAATTGCTTTTGTTGTCAACTTGTCACTTTTGTGCTNTGGCGATGGGCTTATGTAAGTATTGCTTAGTTTGTGTCATTTGGATGAATCATTACTGGGTTTAAGTTAATAGGTATATGACATGGTAGTATTGTACTAATTTTGGTTCCTTGTCAGTAAATCTGCAAGACAATCCAGTGCAACTTCAAGGTATGGTCTACAAGACTTTAAAAAGTGAAATCACTACTTTCTAAGCTGTTGATAGATGGTACAATGAAAAGCTATAAAATTTTGAGTAATTGCTTTTGTTGTCAACTTGTCACTTTTGTGCTATTAATATTTGTTCTATCTATGTTTTATTTCTTACCTCTTTGTACAATTTATATAGAAGGAATGCTCTGGTGGGTAACAAAGGGGTTACTATGAATAGTGCCAATAAGCCAAAGGTAATATGCATTCTGAATCTCTGATACTTTCTGAATACTTTGTAACTTCAATAATTACCAGGAAAGTGTCTCCATAAAATCTTTGAGAAAGCCATTTCTTACTGACTGTTTAATTTTATTTATTCTCCATCTCTTTATGGTGAAGATTGGTTTAAAAAATATGGAAAAGAACAACGGCAAATTTGGTGGTTCTGGTGAGTTTTAATTAGTTTTGTTACAAAATCACGACAATCTGTGCTGAAAATGCATTTATTATTTTAGTTTCATTTGGTCTTTGTAGGAAATACAAATGTGAGGAAGGCATTGGCTGATGTCAGCAATGTTCAAGGCAACTCTGCGAGGAACATTGGACGTGATGACTCCAAAACAAAGTGAGAAATTTAGTTATTCTAGGTTCAAATACTAATAGTTGTGTTTCATTGCTCTAAATTAAATTCTTGAAAGTACTTCATTAACTATTTCCCCTTCTCTCTTAAGTTTCCTTTTGTATTATTATGAAAAAGCTCAATCTCTCTGGGTAATACACATAACAGAAATAGGTCATATGATGCCTTTTGTCAAAGAAAGATCCTTGTAATATCTTTACATGTGGTAGTTTGTCTATTTTCTATCTCTTCCTTTAATTTCCATCATGCTTCTGCCTCTTTACCTCTGGATGCCTGTTATTTAATGTGTAATTTCTTATGTGCCTTTCTAGGCTTTCAGCAGGTTCAGGCACTAGCACAGTGAAAGTATCTTCGAGGAATTCATTCACGGTATGAAACCACTTGCTAAGTCAAAGACTTTCCAACTTTTTGTTAATTTTATTCTTGTTTCTTTTTACCAATCAAATATTTAGCATAAGGGGTACTCCTTTTTGCTATCGATTGTGTCATTGTCAAACAAATTTTAATAATTTCTGCAAAACCTCTCATAGAGGAAAAGGTAGCACAAAACCATCCAAGGCATCTAAGGGTCAGAGGTGTTCTAAGCACCCTTTGATATAAGTTGTAAATCATGTCACATCTTATGCTTTGTTAAGTGTGAGATTCATCTTCACATGAATTTCTTCTTCTTCATACCCTTTGCTCTCCCAATCTTCTCTTGATTAGAAAGAATAAAGACTAGTATCATTTTGATGTAGCATTTCTAGTGTAGTAGGTTTGAAATGAATCTCCTAAATTTGGATCTATCATTTGAGATGATTTTCCAAGACAAGAACTAGAATGTAACAAGACATGTTAACTAAGCCGAGAACCTTAACATAGAGGACTAGAAATACACTGGAGCCTTTTCTCAAAAAAGAAGTTCAAATTTCTGATGGGCCTAGTAATGACATATCTATTTCAGCAAATTATCATAGATCCAACATTAAATTATGGAAGTGGCGACTGTAGAGTAATTTTAGTATTTATAGTGCCTTGACTTAGTGGCAACCATATAATAGCACGTATTAGCTGACCACTACTTAGTTTCACTTTTCCTTTTCTCCATTTTGCTCCCTTTGCTAATCAATTTTTAGCATTCAGCAGCATCAATGGTAAAAGAACATATGACAGTTTACCATTTTAAACCTTCATAGCCTTTGGTTTACATCTATAATGTACTGATTTCTTTTTTTGCTAAAACTAGGGAAGGGTGCAGGGAAGTACAAGTAAAGGTGATCTTCAGTCGCATGCTTCCAAGAGAGGTAACTTAATTTCCATAGGTTTTTTTTTTTTGTTTTTGACAATTTCCTGTAGATGTTTTTAAAGGATGCTTCCTATGGCTAGAATCACATTTAGACATGATTCTTTTCCTCCAATATACAGTAAGCACGGATTTCAAGCCACCTTTAGATGATCAGAAGATTAATCCAAATGGAGACCAAACAACTGTGGTCACGGGGTACAGGTATTTGGGATTCTGTCTCTTAATTATCTCACATGTACTATCATCTTGATGCTATACCTGGCTTCAAGCACCATAGATAAATTCTGACAATTTTTTCTGTCAGGTCTGTGAGGAAGCCCCTTGTACCAACAAGGTTTGTGACTTGTGTATCTTGTTATATTTTTTATTCATATTCTATAAAAAAAATATGAATCTGAAACCGGATTATTCATCTGTCTCTTCTTGAAGGAAGTCTTTACCAGTTCCAAGAAGGTTAAACAGGGCAGATGCAAGTAACATAAAGGTTGCTATAATTGCATAACAATTTTCCTATCTTCATTGTATTGTGTAGTTGCATTAAAATGATATGTAGTTATGCATATTCAGGTGCTGCAACGTTTTCCTTTCAAAAGCTTTATCCTTTTCTTTTTCATTGGTTACTTCCTTTTAGGATAACGCCAGGAAATCTGAAATGGCAGAAGAAAAAAGTGGACTCCCTGGTAAGAATCTATGACGTACATATGCTCTCTGAGAATTGCATTGAACAAAGTTTTAATGCTATATAATGAAAACTAACTTTACCGTTTGATTATAGCTAAGGCAACAGCAGGGAGAAAAGTCAGTTCCCAACTAAGTAATACAAGAAGCTATTTAAGGACTCGAGTGAGTGATGGCTTTGTTCAAATGTGAGTGATAATAAATTTTACCATTAGTTAGTTCCTGCACCGTCTTTGTAAATTGTATACTTCCAGACAACTGAACTTTCAACAAAAATTTCCCCTTCTTGATTGTGCTTCAAGTTGCTTAACTGAATGATCCTAATAAGCGAGCCTATAAAAATAAGAGGCAATCATGTATATTGGTAATGATCCACAACAAAGCCCTGGCGTCTGGTGGGTGCCACATGGATGGAAGCTAAATTTCAGGTTGAAATGAAATGCGAGGCTATCATACAAAGTATTTACTTATTTGTTTGAAGAAGAAAATCCTTTGAAATTAACAGATGTGCGAGTTGCTCTTAGAATCACTTTTTATACCCTTGTTTATTTCCATCTGTACCTAATGATTTTCCTTGACATGTTAAATGACTTTGTTGAATTATAAATTAGACTCGCTTGACTTTCATAATTTGAGGATGAAGTTTCTGTCTATTAATTTTTAACTTTCATGCATTTCTGGTATCCAGGGTTCAAACCAGTGTGAAGCTAAATACGTCCTCCAGAAAACCCATCATGGTATGTTTAGCTGTATTTTCAAATTTACTATGAACGGTATAGAACGATCGTTGTGTGCTTGCTTTACATGATTTGGTTGATGCAACATCCATTATCTGGCTAATTTTATATACAATGTGGTCAAGAGTGAAGTTTCAAATTCGTGGAAAAGTAAATTTTTTTTTTTTTTAAAAAAAAGAGGTGAATTATATTGTGTGGTGAGGTTAGAAATTATTGTAGAAAAGATTTTTAAGGTACCTGAGTGCAATTTGATTGATATATACTTTCAAACATGATCGAAAAAAATAAAAAATAAAAAAAATTCATCAAAAATAGTTCACTTGGCTCTGTTCGATTTGGTGCTCGTCTTGCCACAGGAACTCTCCACTGCCCTCAGTCTAATGAGACTGATGTGTTGGTTGCCGTTGTTAACATTTTATGGGTTGTGAATCTTGTGATTCTTTAACTTGTGCTCTAGATTGGAATTGTGTTCATGTATTGACCATAGGCTACTGTCCAGTCAGTGCATGACATCAACTTCAGTTAGATTGTTTTGTTTCTTAACTTTGTAAGTATCTACTATAATAGATGATGTGGAATGTGATCTCCCTTTTTGGCCTTGTTGGCTGCAGCCTTTTGTTAAGAACACACGTAAGGCTTCTAACGCTCCAAGGACTTCAAAATCTGGCTCCAAATCAGGTGTGAACAAAACAGTATCAGCTGCTGCAATGTCATCTCAGAATGAGGAAGCAGTTACTTTGTCTCTGCCTGAAAATAGTATAGCAGACGTTTCCAATGACGCCAAACAAGGAGGGCTTCCATTTGATGGAGATAGTAATCTAGATAGAACTTCCTCAGAGTTTATTGCAAGGAAAAAGTCCAGCCGTCGGAAATCTTATACAACTTCATTAATAGAAAGATCTAAGGTTAATATGTAATGTATTTTACCAAATTTCTTTTGGCGTTTCCGTATAGGTTTAAGTTACAAGTGGTATTATTTTGCAGTTTCTCAAGGAAAGTGGTGAAGTTCTGGAGCAGGATAACCTACCAAGTATCGATAATGAGTGCAATCAACTCGAAGTTTCTGAATATATTGATGAAATATATCAGTACTATTGGGTTACAGAGGTAATATCCATCTTTTTTCTTTTATTGTGACTGTTCTTGCCTATTCTCAATTTGTGTTTAACTGCAGGCACAAAATCCAGCTCTGGTAAATTACATGTCAATTCAGACAGAAATTACACCTCATATGCGGGGCATATTGATCAACTGGTTAATTGAAGTACATATCTGATTTGCCTCATACTCAGATTTATTTTCGCCTGCCTGTTGGTTCTTTTCTCTCTTGTTCTCTGCGAAGTTTACGTTCAATTTATGTGTTATTATTCTTTTGACTTACAGGTACACCTCAAATTTGATTTGATGCCAGAAACACTCTATCTCTCAGTTACATTGCTCGATCAATATCTCTCTCTAGTGACAATTAAAAAGAGCGAAATGCAATTAGTTGGTCTTACTGCACTTTTGCTGGCATCAAAATATGAGGACTTTTGGCATCCTAGGGTAAGAAACATTTTGTCAGACATGCACCTTTTCTTTATAAAACATATGGCTTTTATTGCGATGATAGTAACGTGTGTTTTCTGTCCAATATTCTAGGTAAAAGATCTAGTAAGCATTTCGGCTGAGCCTTATACAAGAGATCAAATGCTTGGAATGGTATGCGGGCTTCTTATAGGACTTATTTTGAACAATTTATAATGCATCACTCTCAAGGCTGTCTGATTTATCTTAATACTTTCCACAGCTTATTTATAACAATAGAGGACATGAACATATAACATAACAATTGCTAAATGGAACTGTTATTGATGCAAAATAAAACGCTGGCCAAGCAAATTTGTTTGTGGATTCTGAGTTAAAAAGCATAGATGTAAATGACTGCAAGTGGGAATGTTCTTGCAAGAAATTAGTCGTTTTTTTTTTCTGTTCTGAGTCGCTCGACCCTTTTAAGGGATACACTACAGGTTCATGGTTAGATTCTCATGTGAGGAGTGGTTTTGTTTCTCAGGAGAAGCTTATTCTCAGATTGTTAAAGTTTCGCCTTAACACTCCGACGCCATACGTCTTCATGGTGAGGTTTCTGAAGGCTGCTCAGTCAGACTTGAAGGTATGTACATACTCAGTCAGATATGTAATTCAGAATGATTTGATTTCTAACAGTTTTTGCTATGAATATTTTTACAGCTTCAACACTTAGCGTTCTTTCTGATCCACCTGTGCTTAGTGGAATATGAAGCTTTAGCATTCAAGCCTTCCTTGCTATGTGCATCAGCTATCTATCTTGCACGTTGTACCCTGCAAATAACACCAGCATGGACCCCACTGCTTCGCAAGCATACACGCTATGAAGTTTCCCAGATCAGGCATTATTTCTATCGTTCTCTTTTTGCAGTGTTTTATGCTTCTGGGTGATCACTGTTGTGCTAATTAATGCAATATTTGCAGGGAATGTGCGGAGATGATATTGAAGTTCCATAAAGCTGCAGGAAGGGGAAAGTTGAAGGTTGCTTACGACATATACTCAAGGACTGATCACAGTGGAGTTGCAGCAGTGAAGCCTTTGGATAGGCTTCCCTTTTGATTACCCTTAATGCTTGAGTTCTAATACTCTGTAGACTGTAATATAGTATGATATACATAGAAATTCTTTGATAATGTTGTAACCACTAAACCACATTTTCTGTAGCATATAAGTATGTATCTAGAAAAAGATTAGTCGTATTTTACTCTCAAGCATGTATCTAGAAAAAGATTAGTCGTATTTTACTCTCAAGGTTTTCCCCTTCTAGAATCCCCTAGATTAGATATATAACAGACAAGGTTTTCTGTGGGTCCCTTTTTGTTGAGACAGTGGGTTGAAGTTCATTTGATATTGTTTAGTTGCTTGATTCCATTTTCCACTTCAATTTGTTCAATGGTATTGATGTCGCCTCCTTTGAAAAAATGATTGATTAAAGGGGGCAGTTCTAGGATAGAAGTATGAGAATACAGAATGCAGATAAAGGTTAGACTTTATTTTAGGCAACATAACAAACACTACATCCTACACAGACGGGGAAAGCAACTCCACACAGGTTAGACCTTAGCAACTTCTCCACATTGAAAAGGGATTTTGCCAGCTAGTGGTTGTAAAGAGAAATGAACTATTAGCAGCAAAACAATCATTGGCATTGGCTATAAGCCTAGAATGTAAAACAATCATAAGAGCTCTCACATGCATGTTGCAACCGTGCAAGTAAATCAAGGTGAGTGCAATATCACAACTCAGTGATTTATGGGTTGAAGGGTATTGAATCAACAAAACATTTCGTGTTTTGATAACATGTCAAGTAAGGCACGAGAACAACTAACTATAACATATGCGGAGTCCTAATATAGCAAGTGAATTAGTATTAGCAAGAACAAATGCACATATAGTGTGGAAGGCACAACTAGATCCATATATCCAACCTACAATAGTCCACAAGATAAACATCTTCCCACTTACAATTCTACATTCTTGAAACCCAAATTATTGCTCAAGGAAATCAGCTAAGTTAAAAGTAGGGTTTCAAATACATTGGCAACAGAAGAACTATTTATAACATACATTGAAACAACTTGGGTATGACTAAGTACAACAAGAAAGTTTGTTATAGGGTACCAAAAATTATCACTTTGAACAAGTTTTATCTATATGGTTCAACAATTAAAAGAGTAAACAACAAGATTCAACCCTGTACCGGAATTGAAGTAAATTTAAGTTATTGAAATTAATATTTGAACATTATTGCATATAGATATATGTCATCCGTATAAGCTCACCAAACATGGCAAGCTTCATTCCTTCCAACTACAAAGTATGCAACTTGAACTCTTCCGGATCCCTGCCCATCTATACACTCTTGTCCTTCGACAAAACCCTTTACTATTGACCAAATATATTATATCTAACCTATTTGATCGTATTGTATGCATTACCTATGAAACAGTTGACTAGGTAGCAACTATGAACATGGAGCTAGACCATCTTGTGGTAGCAACCGCCCTCCTCGATCCAATGTCTCCCTAACCGCCCGATAAAACTCTATCCATGATGAAGAGTAGGAATCAACAGAACCCCATAAAAATGTAGGATTTGGACTTGCAGGGCAAGCAGCGACCAAATCCAAAACAGAAATTGGTTTCATGGTCTGTGGAAAATTGAATGCTAAGTTATCAACTTTGTGTTCATAAATTTTGCCATTTCGGTCCAGTTTAAACCGTGAAGTGCCCTGAAATTCCCCCTTAGTCTCCCATGGCACACGAGGGACACCCCTCAAGTTCCACCTAATCAATATCACATTCTCTGAAGGCTGCCATATACGGTATACATCCAAACCAATCTCACGAAACAAAATTTTACCATGAAACCTCAATGCCCAGAAGATCAATTTGTAGTTCTCAATTCCAGTGAATGTGTTCAAAGGGTCCTTGAATGTAATATCATCCCTGAAATGATCAAATTCCACAGAAAAATCCCATTTTTCTAAGAAAAATTCTAAAAGATTATTGAAGATTAGAATCGTACCATGAAAATTTGAAGACTTGGATGAGAAATTTACCTGTAAATGTCATAATTGAGATCTTTGACGAAGAGCAAAGGAAGTTCCTCACGGAGGGTCCTCACAGCAAGGCCTAGATTGACATAGAATTCATCTTTTTGCTGTTGCTGCTTATCTTCAGCACTTGGAGGCGGGTTAACCTGTGCAACGAGGGTGGTGTTGCTTTGGATGCTGGTCAGTCGAGAAGAGGAGGTTAAAGATAGAGGAAACTGAGAACTGGGTTTTGCTGGAGAAAGCGCTTGGTGAAGGGGTTTCTCTTTGGATTTGGATTGGGCTAGAAGAGAAGGAGGGAGGTTGGGTAGAAGAAAAGCCATAGCCTTTGGTGGTCAATGGTTGCAAAGCTATTAGCTTTTCATCTGAGAGAGAAGAAGATTTTGTGCTGCTTGTTCTGTTTCGTGTTTGTGACTTTCTGGTGCTGAAGCAAATTGAGGCTGTTGTTTTTGAGTTTGAGTGGCTTTGAACATGGCCATGAAATGGGATCAATAAAAACATTGCCTCTTTTGCAGATTGCCCCCTGTATTTTGCTTTATTTTCCTTCCATAAGGGGAATGTATTTTAAAAAAAAGTTCCATTCAAAATTTTCTCTGTACCAAAAAAAATAAAAATTGAATTGGACAACTTCATGATATTATTTTATAGGAGTTAGATTTTTCATTTTCGGACTTGACTAGTATTTTTATTTTCAATTATTAGAGGGGAAATGTTACACTTGAATGTAATTTAATAAGTAATTGAATCTAAACTCTTGCAAAGTACGATAAGAAAAATGTTGATTTCAAACTTCAAAGGTTGAAAATTTTAGGTCATTATTCGTACATGGAGAACAAAAAATAAAAAGTCTCACGAAAGCTCCTTAATTTCAATTGTCTTCTTGACTATGATATTTGATATTTCTTTGCTAAGTTTGGAAATATTTCTATGTAGAAAGAAACATGATACTGTATTGTACAATTTAAGATAAACAAGTTATTGGCTAGTTGTGCATGAGTTTGTGGAAATATTGATTGCTCTAACCTTCTTCTTTTTTTCAATTCAATTTAGATAGAATTATTTTACATAGTTTCCTTTTGTTGAAACTGAATAAAATGGCATAATTAAAAGAGAAAGATAGAAATTCCAATAGCAGTGAGTGATGTTAAGTTCATTGTCATGTCAAGTAATATTTAGTTTAAGAATTTAGATGAGAGGTAGGCTCCAATGGTGNCTTCTTTTTTTCAATTCAATTTAGATAGAATTATTTTACCTAGTTTCCTTTTGTTGAAACTGAATAAAATGGCATAATTAAAAGAGAAAGATAGAAATTCCAATAGCAGTGAGTGATGTTAAGTTCATTGTCATGTCAAGTAATATTTAGTTTAAGAATTTAGATGAGAGGTAGGCTCCAATGGTGTGCTTTGAATTGGAATCAAATTGAAGAGTTGAATCATTATTTGCCAATGCACTGCTGCTTTGGATAAGGCTACACACTTGAAAACAAATGACAAAACAAGCATAGGAATATTCTTTCAGTTTCTGACTTATTTGCTGCAGCCAAATACAAAGAAAGAAGCACATTCCTTTTCTGGATACCCTCCTTTAGTATCTTCTCATTCTCAACCATAAACATGAATTATGCAGCCATGAGATCAATAACTCGAACGTTATTTTTGTAAATAAATTCAACTTCCTTCTAACACTCACAAAAAGAAAAAGAAAAAAACACCAACTTTATTTAAATTTAGTTTATTGTATAGTTCTTAGAGGCACAAATTGATACAACTATCATTTTACTTATATTTTTTTTGGTATTCAAAAGTTTAAGGTGAGGATAGGATACTCCATTTCAAGGTCAAAACAAGCCATAGGCCTCAACGATGATTTATAGTGATACTAACAGATTGCATACTAAAAAAGAATGCTCGAAGTAAAATTCTTTCTACTTATATAATTGTGCAAATTTATGTATTTAAGCACACTATGATACCAAATGTACAATTGCACATTACTTTCTCGCACATTATTTCTCTTTACTCAAGTTAAAGTTATCAAATTAAACATATTGGAGAATTTACTTCTGTGCAATTTTAGTATATCTAATTAAATTTAGATATTGCAGAGTGTATTATAAAAGACTATGAAGGAGAGTAATATATAGATATAAGGACTCTACACTCATGTAGTTGTGAGGATTTATGCATTTAAGTATGCTATGGGCCAGACTTAAGCTTTATCATAAAATCAGTCCAATTATACTAGACCATCCATTAATTAATAGTATTCTGGATATAATTACTAAATTATTTATTGTTTACTAAAGAATAACTTGTACAACATATTCTTTTTATGTGTAGAACAATAATCATTTTTTTTTTGTATTTTAGCTATAACTTAGAATTTGAACACGAAACACATAAATTTTGAGGACGAACTCGATATTACTTAACTAAAAGCTATTTGGTTTATAAATCTAATTTTATGCAAGGCTTTCTCAATCAGGTTTTAATTAAAAAAAATAAACTAACTTAATTTGGATCCATAGGCCTCAAGCGAATACTCTTATCATGAAACTTAAAGTGAGACATGTGAAATATTGGTTAATTGACACAAAAAAAAAAATAAATGTTATATAAATTATTTACACAAATAAAGTTATTTATACAAATGAAACTGTTTTGATTAAAATAGTGTCACTCCATTTGCTAAATAGAGGACCAAAATTTTTTTTCTCTCTTTTTCACTTTTGGTCCCACTCACTCTATTTATCAAATAGCAAGACCAATCTCATTTGTATAAATAGTTTATAAAATAAAATTTATTTAGTCAATCATCATAACACGTATAATGAAAGTATCAAATAAAACTAATCATCATAAAACATATAATCAAAGTATAAAATAGGGAGCTAACGCAATTTTTGATTTTTTATCAAAACAAGAAAGTACTAAAGTATGTATTGAAGTTTTTTTCTTTTAAGGATTTGAGTTTTTAATAAAATTTTAAATTGGGTCATACTTTCATATTAATTTCCCTAACTAATACAATTTTCTTTTAAAACCTTAATAAAAGATATAAAAATATACATTATAAAACTAATTTCATATATAAAATAATTTGAAAACAAATTAAATCAATATTATATTTTAAATATTTTAATATTATCAAAATAATAAAAAAAAACAAAGAAGGAGACTGTGACCCACAGGTGACAACATAGGCCTAATGGCCCAAGAAAGAAGGGAAAGCTTCAGCCCGGGTAAATACCATATCCATGAAATTAGTTTTACAATATAAACTTTTTATGTCCTTCACCCTCTCAATTCTATTGTTTTTAATAAAATAAGAATCAAACCATTTACAAACCAAAAGATTATTGACTAAAATATTATCCATTTTAAAATTACAATATTAAAGACAATTGGTCCTAGATTACAATACTTGATGACAATTGGTCCTAGATTACAATACTAATGGAAACTTTTTTCTAAGAAGAATTAGCCTAAAAAATATCATCATTCTTGGTCCCATAAGTTATTTCAAAACTACAATATTGAGAGTCAATTTTTTTAATAATATAATTTTAAAAAATATTTTAATATATACAACAATTTTAAAACAATTATGACAATTTTTTTTACAATATTTCGATTGCAACAAAATAAAAACGGTAGAACTCACATTACTTTATTTTGACATTACAATATATATAAAATAATGCATTTAACACTATGCAACACTTTATGTGTTGCTATAATGTTAAAAGGTAACAATATGATCTTCACCACTTCTATTTTGCTGTAACTGAATTACTATAATAAAAAATAATTTTGTACACATCCCTTAAATAAAAAAAGAAAATACACCATATATGTAAAAAATTTATAGTGCTTCATTTTGATAATAATCTTCAGCCTAAATTAACCCCTAAACTTTGTTATTTGTTTTACTTCAATGATAAATTTAAATATTCAAACTCCACAAGTGATCTATAGATTTCAAGAGAAGTCACTTTCTATAGAAATTCAATTACATATTATGTGCCGATTTATACAAAAATAATGTTACTGCCAAATTATACAAGACCAGAATTTCTAAAGGATACTAAATCCATAGACAGAAAACTAGGCAAATTAGAAAATTAGCATATAAATTCTCTTAGAAAGTAACAATCCTAACCATTAAATTTTAAGATGCCTAAATCTAATGGTAGAGATTACTTTTAAATAACGAATTTAACTTTGGCCACTTGTCACTCGACATGTTTCCACCAAACATGCCACATGACAATTAGTGTGTTTAACTTTAATAGATGTCTAATTCCTTTAGCCAACTACACCATACCTGAATGAGTAAAGGAATAAGACAAAACTAAACACGCCAACTACCAAATGACATGTCTAATGAAAACAAACCGCATAACAACTAGCTCATCTAGTGGTTCTCACTTAAAATGAATAATAGATACTAAACACCGGCGCTTTAGCACCTAGTGCAAGTCTAATATATATGTCAATGAATCTATAGGATTGAGTCATTCTAAAATTCTCATTTAACAATATTTTATGATTAGACCAACGAAATAAATTTTGTTCAAGAGTCTTCAAATTTTTCTCAATTAACACTAACCTTGATAAAGAGAAGTAATTTCTGGTTAGCCCAATTAAGCAAATTATACTCCATTCAATGGCAAATTGACCAAAATTATTTATTTCCCCAAACTATAAATCACTTCATAAATTATTTATATAAATAATGCACTTGTAGTCATACTAGAGAATATCATTTTTTATGGATGCGCTTGTAGTCACACTTGAAAAGTTAAGTGCCACTTCAAAAAAGTCTACACCCAAATGACCATATCTTTAAATTTACATTATTATTATCCATGGTTCAACTCAAATTATCATAGCAAGAAAAGACACATAAAAAACAACCTTAAAAAATTTTCTTCAATCAACTGTTCTTATAGCAACACCTCTGAAGAATTACTAGATTGCTTTCAAATGTTTTTAATTGTAAGATCAGAATGATGGGTACCAAAGATATAGAATGTAGGAACATCTGAATGCATAAACCCAATGAGAAATTAGGCAATGCCAGAATCTCAGCTCCAAATCTCTATCGGCAACGTACAGCACTGATAACGCTACGGAATAAGCGAACCAGAGACTCTAATTTGTTGCCTTTTCACAAACAAAATAGATAAATGAAACCAAAATAAAATATATATAAAAAAAAAAAAAACAGGCTCAGAGAGTTAAAAATTACATCAACAAGCTCACAGAGCTCTCAAAGTTTGATGGTATTATATAAAATAGTCATCACTGCCTCCAATTCCGAACACAACAATTGAAAAAGCTTCAAACTTGAAAAACAAATGAGAGAGATCTCCAATTCTTAACCATAAAACCAGAAAAAGATCCAAACTTTGACAGAGAGAAAGATTTATACTTGGTGGGTTTGGGTTAAATCGTTGATCAAAGGCCTCAGAAAAAAATTGGCAGTAGAGTATGCATCAAAGAATATAAATCTCAGATGGTACGGACAAATTGCTGCAATGCATCACAGGCCAAAGCGAGAGAAACTAAAGAAGAAAACAAACAGATATTAGCTTCTCACAGAGATAGAAGCTACTGAGGGAAAGGAATCGGCTAATCTGATATGATCTGAAGCCTCAAGTCGCAGCTGGAGATGGAGAAGTGTGAGGTCAGGTTGGCGCAAAAGGGGATTAAATAGGTAGATAGCGGAGGCGGTGACCCGTGGGATTGACGAAACCCTAATTTGTGATGTGTTTGAAATTACAATTATGACCTTGACCCTTTATTCATTTTCTTCAATTGTTTGGTTATAATATTAATAACAGGAATTCATATACAAAATAAAAATTACTAAGAAAAAATATTTTAGCGAACAAAAAAAATAAATTATTTACTCATTAATTTTTTATTTTATAATATAATATATTATATTTAGTCTCTCTTTGAACAATTTTTTTTATATGTTAAAACTCAAAGTTGTAGTTAAAATTAAAAAAAAAATAAAGATGAAAAAGAATTTGTCCAACTATAGATTAAGAAGACCCAATAAAAAAATTAAAATAAATTGAACGAACATTTGATTAACTTTTGATTTGCTTCAATACTTTCATTCCATCAAATTTCTAAAAACTGTTCGGTTTTATTATTCTCATTTTGAACTATTTCAATTCTAATATCGCAGTTTTTAATTGATTGGGAAGTGCTCACTTCCTATATAAAAATTATTAACAAGTACGAAATTACACCTAATTAGCTTTAGGAGGACTCAATTAAACTATTATATAATTAGGTATGATTTTTTTTAAGAAAAAAGAAATTACAAGTCAAATTATATTTAACTTTATCTAATATCATTTAATTTTCTTCATTTTTTTTTTAAAAAAAAACATCATTAGCCTTCCCACCTTAAATATAAAAAGTAGCATTCTCCTCTGTTTGGTACATGATTAGTTGATTACACAAAAGTTTTAACCCTTAGCTTATACAAATTATTTAAATCAGTCAATCACTAGACAATACCTAATGATTTACAATATTTTTATCTTTTGGTTGGACTAAAATTTCATTCTTCACCAATACGGCAAAGGCTACAGTACACAGCCTTTAAAATGAGAAACAATAAATGTTGCCCTAGGATGGTCACATATTTTTACCTAGGGATCTAATCGGTTTGGTTTGGTTCGATTTTTTAAAATGTTGAGAGTAAAATCGAACCAAACTGAACCGGTCTGGTCAATATGGTTGGTTTTTACCAAAAAATTTGTACAAGCTATTTTTTCAAATTTGAACAAGAAGAAAGCCAAAAATTGAATTGGTTTTAGCCATTTCAAAAAAAAAAATTAATATAACCAAAACGACGTCGCTTTAGCTTACTCGGTTCGGTTTGGTTTGATTTATTTTTTATTTTCCTTCATTGAAACTGAGAACCAAACTGAATTCTTCGATTTTTTAGCAAAAAAAAATAATAAAATTGAGAACTAGACCGACACCATCTATCCGGTTCGGTTTGTCTCGATCTGATTTGGTTTGACCAGTTTTGCTTACACCCTTATTTTTATCCCATGTCTTATAGTTGTATAAGACTATATCTTTTATTGGTATACGTACACAACTGTATAAAATATTATTGAAATTATATTTTGTCAAATTTAAATTTTATTAAGAAGGTTTCTTAAATATTTTTGGTATTTATGGAATATATCATATTACATAAGAATAGTCAATGTGTAAATAACGTGTGTATAAGTAAATTATTTTTAAGTTTGTTTGAGAAAATAAAATAAATTATATTTATATCTAATAAAATATAAAAATTATACGAGATTGTCATACCAGTGTAGTATAACATATTTATATAATATTATAGAATTTCTGTTTTATTAATTATACAATAGTTGTTTGAAGTCACAAATTTATGACCGTAAAGGGTATAACATAAATTATACACATTTCGTGCAATAATTGTACACATGTCGTGCAATAGGTACCACAGCGCCAACCTTGATACACTGGAATAGAATATTAAACGTAGAATATTAAACGTAAACGTGAGGACAAGAGTAGTTCACATAAAGTTAATTGAAAGCTATTGAACTGCAAAATCTAGGCTAAGCTTGGCACCAGTATCTCCGCGCTGTCATTTGGCATCATACCATAGTCTTATGCTCAGGCCTATGAGTAAATTCAAAATCTATATGCACAAAAGCCCTTTCAACTTCAGGAAGTTGCTCAAGCTTCTCTTGGAGTGTCTCACCAATATTGTGTGCTTTATTCAGGAGCATGTCTTCTGGCAACACAATGTCAACTTCCACAAAGTAATGAGCACCAAAGGTGTATGCTCTAACTGTATCTATGTGCTTAATCTCTTGATGGTGGTTCCATATCAGATATGTTAACTTTGCCAGAAAATCAGGTGGTGCTGTCCTTCCAATAAGTGACCACACATTCTCAATCACCGTCTTCGCCCATGTATTAATTGTATACAACGCTATCTGCTTACACGTTAAAGGAACCATTAATCATCATTAGTAGATAAATCATGCAGTTTTCTCGAAGTAACTACCAATTAGTCCCCGAAGAAAAGATGGTTGAGCACTGGGTATTCCAATCAATACAGTGAAAGCCGTTTGAAAATGAAAGCAGAGAAAATAAGCCGGTTATGAACTCACAATGATAGCTCCAGTTGGATCGATCCACCAGTAGAACTTGACAGCAAGTACAGCAGCAGCTAAACCAACTGAATTAGTAATAACATCAAAGAAATGATCTTGTGCATAGGCTCTAATAATTTCGTTTTTGAATCTTCGACAGTAGACCATGAGAACAAATTTCACTATGGTCACAGATACCATAATTCCAATCGTCCATTTCAACTTATTAGCATCCATTTCAGGCCTAGACTGTAAGAAAAGAATGAGAAGAGGGGAAAAGGATAGGAGTGTATCAGTAATGTTCAAAGGAAAGTTATGCAAAACAAAACACACTGCTACACTATGAATCTCCAAATTCAAACAAACAAGTATAGAGGCTAAATGTTTGAGATCTGTTTCAGAAATCATCAATACAAAGAAAAAATGATCTCCTTGAGGCAGAGTTCAGCTCAATGGAGTCTCTATATATAACGCAAACAATTTTCTTTTCCACTTTCCATTTTTCATTTTCAACTTAAAAATCTAAACACGACAATCATAGCTGCCATAGCCATTACAAGTTTCACCTCGTATACTAAGTAAAACAAAAATTGAACTCAAGTACCTGGGAAACAAGTTGCCGGCCAGACTCTAGCAATATCTGCAATCCCAGGGTTGCCATCACTGATGCGAAAACAAGGATACCCTGCATATGCAAACCTTATTAGTATTCTGCTAAGTCTACAATAAAATGGATATTGATACCACCACTAGTCATTTGTTGCTACATCATCTATAATTGTTCCACATTCAAACACTGAATTGATTGAATCAATCACTTCATGGGCTTAATTAGGCAAATTAACTAACAAAATACACTTCGGCAAACTATTCACCAAAATGAAGCATTGTGCAAATTATTTTTTAAAATAGTGCACTTTTAATTATGTTATTCATGAGACACGGATAATATGAGTCACACTACTTACAAAGTAGCATGACCTCTTTCTCTATATGTCTATCAATAATTTAATTAAAATTATCCAAAATCGATAAATAATTTTTAAACTACCCCATTTGCATAAGTACTTTGCAAAACTATATTTTTTTAGTCATTTAGCCATTCGTCTAAGAGTTTGTTTGTGAGTTAAAATTGAGGGAAAATGTGAAGAAAGGAAATGAGTAAATATGTACATACCCTTGTTTAAAAGTTCAAGATTAAAAAAATAAATGAAACAAAGGGGCAATCTCAAACTCTTCAATTCTTTTTTTGCCTTACTTTTGTGTTTTCCTAATTTAAGGGGTTTGGAGAGAAAAATAATAATTTACTATTATACCTCTATTTATTTCTTTAAATTTTTTTTCAAACACTATTTAAATAACATTATTAAATCTTATACTAAATATATTTATTTCATAAATAAAGGATAAATTTGTAAAATTATAAATTTTTATTTCTATTCTTTTCTTTCCTTTTTTTTTTTGTTATTTTAATTGTTCAAACAAAAAGAGATGAATACCTCTCCCTTTCGCTCTCATTTCCTCTCATCTCTTTTCCTCTCTCCTCACTTCAAACTATGAAACAGAGCCTAAGTCTTACCACTGGTTGCATCCGTTTCTTTCCGATTGGATAATGATAACGGTTTGGGGTTTTCATGGCATTGGCAGTGAACCACAATATGAACCCTGACAAGAGATCCAAGAGGGAATCCAGGGTTGAGGCAATGACTGCTAATGATCTGCTCTCAATTGAAGCATAAACCTTTGCTGCAAATAGCACCAAGTTAGCCAAGTTTGAAACATGAACTGCCATCCTCTCACTCTTTGCTAGTAGCTTCATTTCATCCTGAGAAAACATAATACATTTATTTATTAGACAGATACTCTTTAATCTTTATGGTTTCCAAGCAACAACAGCTTCTAGAATGAACATTATGAATGACAACTCATCAATATGTGTCTATGATCTTTAGCTTTAACCGGTAAAATAGCAAATTTTACTGAGATTATAGTCAATGTGCAATTGTGCTAACTAGTCATAGAGATAGAACAAGGAACCTCTGTGAGACTTCCAGGAAAACAACCCGTTTCAATCATAGTCTCCATCTCATTAAATCCTTCAAGGAGCCTCTCTTGTTTCTTGTAATATTCTGCAACCTTGCGTTGCTTCCCTGAAATCAAGCATAATATGTATAAATTCATCTAGCTTAGAGATTAAAGAGTTCCACAAAACAAATCGAAGTACTATAGTTAGAAATACCATAAACCAATCAATCACCAAAAACTTGCTGAGAAAAGGAAGAAAAAAGAAAAAGAAAAAGATGTATCACTGAGAAAAGAAAGAAAAAAGAAAAAGATGTAGCACTATGGCAACTTGATTGAAGCAAAGTGACTTATGCAATCAAAATAATAATTCTCTGTACTTAACTTTTCTTAATTCTTGCTGTACCAAAAAGGAAACTTTTCTCAACACTTGTATCATAAATAACAGTAACATCGAATTTCTTAAATTATCAACTCAACTATGTAATGTAATTTGCACCCATGTGATATATTCTGCAAATTCCTCACAAGGAGTACTCACTATAGTTTAGAACACAAAAATTCTTCAAAAGAATCAAAACTAGTACCAAAATAATGCATATTCATAAGAAAAGGCTCTTCCTTTATACAGAGACAGTTACAATGACAAGAAAGAGAAACTAATAGTAAACTGTCGCGGTCACTTGTGAATTGTACAATCCTGCAAATTCCAGAGCAAAACGAAACAGACCCATCACAGAAAACAGAGGAATGAAGCATTCTAAAGATGAAAACTTGGAAAAGGAGAAAGAATGAATGGGTTACTGGGTTTTCGAAGAAGGCCTCGAAAAGTGAAAGGAGGGCGATGATGATGATCATGCTGGCTCTGATTATGAGGAAGTTGAAACTCCTTAACGTTGAGTCTCCACGACAATGGCGATGCCTTTGCCGACTCGGAATCCGGCGGCACCAGAAGCGGTTCCGTTCTGCTAACCTCAGTGGTTACGTCGTCGTTTCGACTACTAGTACTACTCTTCCCACTATTCTCCGCCATCTCTGCGTGGGTTTTGCAGTTGCAGTTATCACTCGCAAGTCGCAACGAAAACTGCATTTAATAGCGTCTTCCCTTACGGAAGGGGGAAAAGCTAAAGTGTTTATCGCTCGTACGATTGTGCAACGATTTATCAAACGTGGCAAGATGCTGACCCTGAATTCTGAGATTGATCTTGCTGACGAGAAAATATGATGACATGGCAAGGTTTGGTGGATTAAACATGTGATTCGGCCAAAAAAAAAAAAAAACTATGTGAGAATTACTGTAAGAAGGAAAAGAAGAAGAAGTAATATTACCATTTTATTTGAATGCAAATCATTGGATTTATTTGAGTTATGATTATTTTCAAAGATTGAGTATTTAGCATTTTATGATGAAAATTTTACGTTTAAATTCTATTAAAATTAAATAAAATAAGATTATAGAAAGAGATATATTATTTTTTGTTGTGTAACTTTTAATAAATAATATATATATATATATATATTAAAAACTAATATCCAAGAATTTTGTATACGAAAATGCTATATCTTGACCAATTAAAAAAATAATTTTAAGAAGTATTAGGTTAGAAGTCTATTTTATTTAAATTTCTAAGCTTAAGAGGAATAAAGTGAATTAAAAATTTCATATATTTCAAATTTAGTAAGAAGAAGATGTAAAATGCAGAGAATATATGTAGGTGCTTTGAAGATGCAGCTTACGTGTTGCTTTCCGGACGGTGCTTGTTGCATAAGGCAATTGCAAACTGTTAACCGTCCTCTGTGGATCCTAGTAAGTAACTACCTCACATCTTTGTTCTTAGGATTAAGGGTCAAACATTCACAAAAATTTTGACTTTTCGATAGAACCCAACAAAAGCCACGAAAAAGGAAGGGTTTTGATACCACATTTATAGATTAGCCATCTGAGTTTCTGATGTCGATGTTTTGATTAGGAAAGAAGGTGACAAGAAATACAGAATAATAAAATATGGGTAAAGCAAATAGAATTTTTAGATGAATTTTTAACAATTTGAGTTCAAGAGCAAGCCACAAATTAATTAGAGAAACACAATGAAAAGGAATATTGTTATGTTCGATTATTGGTTTATAAATTAACAGACAAAAAAAAGGAAGACGGTTATTATCATTTCTAGTTTTTTTTTTTTTTTAATTTTGTCTATACTTATTACTAAGGTCCAAACCCCTTTTGGCTCAATTAATTAAATTATTAAAGTGTTTTCCATTAAATACTGCCCTTTTTACATGTATTAATATCTTCTGACACTCTTTTCATTTATTACTTTATCTATTTGAAACCGACCTAACTTAATATTTAGAGTTCAGGTACGTTCAACTCAGCCCTTAGCTCATTTGTGTTTACTGTGCAGATCCAACCTCCAGCTCAACCGGACCTTGTCCTTGCACCCAACCTACACGACCTACGCCCAGATCCAACCCAATCTCCCATTACCTGAACTCAAGCATCGTCAAATTTACATATAGACAAATTTAGTTTTCTTATACTTGTGTCAACATATCTTAACCTTATAAATTTATAGTGGATATCTAAATCTCTATCATTGACCAAAAAGAAAGCCAAATTACTTTTTCCTTAATTGATATTTTTGTCTTAAAAACAAGTTGGGGGCACATGGACATATTGGGTATCCTAAAATAAAGTAGACTCTACTTTTCCATCAGATAAGTACCAAGTTTCGATAAGTGGCATGAGTATGAAATGGCTAGCATAAGCGGTGAAGAATATCTAAGACAAACGAGCTGTAATGCACAAAACTTTATCTTCTTATCTTTGGTGAAAAGTGGGGATTAGTGAATTATAAAAAGTAGACAATAATTAGATGAAAAAACTATATAGCTAGTAATCCCTTACTTCTTATCTTGTTTTGCATTTGAGTGGAAAGTTAGGTCAACAAAGTAGAGTGATGCATGTATACTTGTTGCTTATGTATACTTTCCTTATGCGTTTGGAGATAAACCCTTAATCATATCATAAATACACTATATATGGTGGAGGATGGTGATGGCTAAATGCAGACAAAGATTCATGGGTAGTGCGTATCTAAAGAATAAAATGATTTATGGGTAGGTGCCTAGGCTGTATATATGTAGGGTTTGACTATATTAATTAATCTCATAAATGTTTAGTACAAACTATATATAAATTGTCATGTGATGGACTATGAATTTTTCAAAAATAAAAAGTTTAATTCAAATTTTGGCATGTTATCAGTTTCTCAATTATTGCACTAACAAATTTATGCATATATTAATAGTCAATTTTTGGCTTAAAGGTTGTCCTTCACTCTCTTTTTAAAGTTTGATTTTTCTCAGTTACAAATTAATAGCTTTGATTAAATGGCCATCTAATTTAAACAAAATTTTTTTTGTAATAGTGTATATATAAAATTTTTTTTTTGATAACCCAGGAACTTGATAGGTTAACCTGTTTTAACTCGAAAAAAATGTAAGGTTGAATTAACTGTAAAATTATTAGGCCGACACATTTTGGCCCACGGCCCAAACCAAGCTATACTAATCCGTTTGTGAGGTCTACTTACATTCACTAAAAATAAGGAAAGTTTGCAAATAAGAATAGTAATTTTTTTTTTGTAAGGAGATTAAGACAGAAATACATATGGTTTTCAAAAATTTCAGTCTACAAGACAGAAATACAATTAGGGGTCCTATAGTAATTTTATTTTATTTTATTTTTCTGATGGTCCTATAGTAATCTTGGTCTCGAGCATTCCTGAATCAAGGACCTCTTCATTCTTGCCACCTGGCACGTTCTAGATGCATCTGGGCCTCAGGAAAAGATAGACCATTTTAAATTTTTCATAGCTTCCTTTCTCTTGGGGCCATATCCGTAGGGCATCTTATGCTCATATAATTTTCTTCGGAAATTTCAAAAATATTACGTGCAAATATCATGGGTGTGGAAACTTGAAAAAAAAATATAAAAAAATAAATTATATTTATATTATGTGAAAATTTAAAATATTATAAATATCACTTCAAAATATTGCGTGTTGAGGTTTTTCTTTATTTTTTAAGTTTATTCAGCATACCATTATCTTTGTATTCATCAATTTTCTTCATAAAGAATAGAAAAAATATGTATTTTTGCACATTATTAAATGTTTCACTCTTTAACATGAATTGAGTGGCATAATTTGAGCTGTAAAAAAAAAAAAAATTTAATGAGACACAATGAAACTTATATTGTGCTATGTTAGTGTGACACGTGTAGCATTAGGTAGTGCATTAGGAGTTAGTGTCAAAGTGAACTGTTCTGGTTTTATATAATTGGAGAGTTCACTAAATTTTTTTTTTAAAATTATATCATTTTGAAGAAAATCTAAAAACATTCTACCAAAAGATTTGAACCCTTTTCCTAAAGGAATGAGATAAGAGGCTTGAACCATTAAATTAATATTTTTTTTGTGAATAAATTTGTATTATAATTTACTTATTCACATTTAGATTGTATAATGGATAAATATTGGTCATAAGAGAATTCAAACCCTTTTTTCAAAGAAGAGAAAAAGACATTTGCCACTAGGCAAACTTTAATTTTATTAACAAATTTGCATAACAATATATTTATTATAACCTAGAATATACAATAGACACATTAAATATTATATTTAAGACGTCACCAGTCCGACTGTTTGGTCTAACCAATTGAACCGGTGCTCATTCTCTAAAACTGTTCGCTTACCAATCCAAGTTTTAAAACATTGATTGGGACGTGTTATATATCCATTATTATTCTCATTATTTCTTACACTTTACCACCAAAAAAATCCCTATGTTTTGGTGCCATTCTTGGACGTTGACCTATATGTCCGAAGTCACAAGGTTCTTCTTGGCTTGGATTCTTTTCCCACTCTAAAAGGCTCTTGGGTGCCCACACACCCTATGTTTCATTGCCAGAATCTGTAAAAGAGTCTACTTGTAAGATTGTTTATTTGTGCAGGAATCCTAAGGACACATTGGTCTCGCTTTGGTTGCTTGCAAACAAGCTTAGACCTATGAACAAGGGGAGACTCTCACTTGAGGAGCCTTAATTTTGACTTGTTCTGTCAAGGGGTGAGTTGGAGTGGACCCTTTTGAGATCATGTTTTGGAGTATTGGATGGAAATTAAGATTGGAAAAACCTCACAAAATCGAATTGAAAGATCAATCAATGGCCACTTTAAAAAGACTAGCTGAATTCATAAGGTTCCCATTTTCCTTAGAAGAGGAGATTAAAGGTGTGATAGATGATATCTTAAACTTGTGTAGTTTCGAGAGTTTGAGTAATTTACAGGAGAGTTCCAACTTAGCGTAAAGCACAAAGTTTGCATTGTTGGAGATTGGGTGAATCATCTCACAACTAAAATGGTTGAAAAGATAGATTCGCTCACTGAGAGCAAATTCGGTTGTCATGGGTTGAAGCTTTAGGTCCGTTCTATATTTCATTATTCTCATAATATTCCTCTAGTACTATTTATTGTGTATTGTGATTATATATACGTACTAAATTTGGGTGAGTGGATTCAAAAATAAGAAATGCTATTTATCAAAATCTCATTAATTAAAAGGTAGATGCAGTTTACTCCATTGAAAACTATATTTCATGATCGAGTTCCACTCTCAGATGTGGCTTCAAAACAATTAAAAGATAGAGTCATGGCATGAAGATTGACAGCTAAAGCCAACTATGCTTGAACCCACAAATGCATCTTCAAAGGAAATCGCAATGCAGAAGAAAATGAAATTATGATACAGCTTTTCACGAAACATGATAGCTCAATCCAAACAAGCCTATATAAGCATAGCAAACTAAAATAATAGGGCAAATATCTTGTAGACGATCGCCGTAGTAGTGGCAAAAGGGATTAACATAACCAATCACTAAACTATAGAGCAGTGGATGCAAGAAATGGCGCATGTATATAAATATGCACCAGAAAACCACTCCCACCAAAGTCACAACATAGTTCATCTTCCACAACTGAACCATTAGTAGACATCCCAAGAAAAAATTGGTGACAAGCACTTCATATTCCATTTCCATCAGCTTTGACAAGGTCATTGATATCAAGGCAAAGGCACCCCATGAGACGAGGCTTAGTATATTTTCACATAACCCCTTTTCTTCTTTCCCTTCCAGCGCCCAATATAGAGAGGTTAGAATTAAAACGAGAAATCCAAAAATAATTGCACCGTAACCGAGTCCCTTTGGATAGCTGAATTGAATAGTTTCATCGTTGCCGAGCCTCTTTGGAGATCTGAATTCATTTGCACGCAGAATCATAGTGGTAAGAATGACACTTGCCTCATAATAAAGGACGATCTTCCACAACTTCCACTCTCCGAATAAGGGTTTGGAAGAAAAGCTTAGAGGGTAGCAAGTGAATCCCACTAGGCTTGCCCCGAACCCCAGAAATGACCAAAATGCAGGGCTGATGCGTGAACCTCTATATTTCGTTGTAGATATTACGGAAGAAGAGATGGGTAAATCCATTTGGGAATTTTGTCGAACAGATTTTGAAATGGGGTGATGTTCTTTAAGGTTTAAATACAAGAAGAGTAATGTTGGTGTTGTTTGACTTAAATTATATTTAAAATTGTTAGGAGGAAGAAGAAGATATGAGTGAATCCTTGACCTAATAAAAAAGGTTAAGGAACTTGATTAAGTCTTTGACCAACATAATGGAGTGTGAGTGTTTGACAATGAAAAAGCAAGGAACCTATCTAGGTCCACATGCACTGACCCGTCTATATACTTAAAAAAATGTTAATTGCAATATCTTTTAACATCAAAATTGTGCACAATATTGTATTTTTGGTTTCATTTGAATCTGACAAGAAAAGCTTTAAGTCGAGATATGGTGAAGTTAATTATGTATTCATGAGATGATGTGTACCACGTTATAGAGTCAACCCCAGCCAATTTTGAGGACTTGGTGGCCCTTCCCTTAACAATTAAGCTTCTTTTCTATATTCTTATATAAATATAAGCTATGTAGGACTCACTAAATTATTATTAATATAATATTAAATAATTATCAATAATTTATGAATTTAATGACATATTCTCTTATCATAAAAATTAGAAGGTTTGATATAAAAAAAAATGCAACTTGACCTTTGTATTTTAATATAAAAAAATGGGCTCTTTGACCAAAATATAACAGTTTAGAAATAATTTTACACATTTATTAATTTTTTTAACTTAGTTACTTTAATATTATATTTTTTTAAAATTAAAAAAAACATAACAGACATGTGAGGACTACTTAACATGCCAATGGTCATGTGGCGTGTCTACGTTGGACACGCCGGTAGCCTTACGGCATGTCCTTTCTTCAGCTGCTTATAAGAATAAAAAAAAAAGTAAAGCAAAATATGACAAGGAGGGACATGCCAATGGGCTATTGGCGTGTTTCATATGGACACACCACATGGCCACTTGTAGCCCTCACATGTCTAAAAGTTTTTTTTTTTTTAAATTGTAATATTTAGGTAATTAGGTTAAAAAATGTGATAAATCTGTAATTTTGTTGTTAAAATATAATATTCAGGTCAATAAACAAAGGCTTAATTGTAATTTTGGTCCTCCTATTTTAACCACTTGAACATTTTGATTCTCATTCTTTAAAAATGAACTATTAAGTCTCTCTATATTCATAAAATATACAAGTTTAGTCCATTTATCTTTAAGTCAAAATTCTTAGGTTTATTTCAAAGTGTAAAATTTTCTGATTCATAATCCCACCGTTCATATTGAAGGGCTACATTTTTATTTTTACCTTAGGCTAAATTGGGAGGACAGTATAATTTTTTTTGGGAAAGGGTATAAGGGGGGATTCTAACCTCGACCTGGGTTAAACCAGGCTTTTGGTCAATGGGAAGAGAGTTTTTTTTTTTTTTTTTTGACAATTCCAATTGAGCTAATGCTCTTCAGCTTTAAATTTAATTCCATTAATCAAATAATATATATGCATTGACTTAAAGAACAATAAATAAATAAATAAACATTAACTAAACACAGACAAAGGAAAAAAGAAAAAAACAATAGCAAAGATAATTAACGCCTATGCCTCCAAGTCCAATATATGACATTGTGTTTTATTTTATTATTAAAAAAAAATAATCCACTGTAATTGTCTTTTTATCGCATGAATTAAGGATAATTAATCTCCTAGTAAGTGCCATAGTGCCTGCTTTTCTTGATTGTTTATGTCACCTTTGGCTTATGCTCCAATTTATGGGTGGTATCTAAATCAACGTGAACAAATGCTCTCTCAATTTCAGGAAACATTTCAAGCTTATCTTGGAGTGTCTCTCCAATATCATGTGCTTGAGCAAGAGAGATTTCTTGTGATAACACTATGTCAACCTCCACAAAGTAATTAGAACCAAATGTGTATGCTCTCACTGTATCAATGTGCTTGATCTCCTTGTCATGGTTCCAAACCAGATATGTCAGTTTCGCTAAGTACTCCGGTGGAGCCGTTTTCCCGATCAACGACCACACATTCTCCATGACTGTGTTTGACCAGTTACCCATTGTATACAAAGCTATCTGCAAGACAGTTCCACTCATGTTATATTACTTTGCTTAATTATGCATCATTAGTTATAAAACAAGAACAAAACTATTGTTACTTACACAAATCTTACATCACAACTATATAACAGGTGACTCCATCCGAGTTTAACTAGAAAAATATTTAAGTGGGCTGGCTCACTTGAAGTTCAAGAAACTACCATGTATAATCGTGAATGCAAGAAACATGTGAAGGTAACATTACTTCAACACTAATAACTACACATATATAGCAGGGATTTACCAGGATGGCCCCAAGAGGATCAAGCCACCAGTAAAATCTGATGGCTAAAACTGCTGAGGCTAAACCAATTGAGTTGGTAATGACATCAAAGAAATGGTCCTGAGCATAGGCCCTGATTATTTCATTCTTGAACCTGCGGCAGTAAGTCATCAGCATAACTTTTACTAATGTGGCTGTGACCATTATCCCTATCATCCATTTTTCTTTCTCAGGATCCCTCTCAGGTTGAGCCTGTGAATGAATAAAAATTAGTGTAAAAAAAAAAAGTATATGCAAGTGTTTAATTGGAATTAACACTTGCATTTGAAGAAATGGTATTTGAACATGGTTCTCTCTTGTAGATGGATTATTTTTCTACATATGGTTAATCACTAATAATCAGCAAGTTTTTTTTGTTTATACCTTTGTGATGAGTTGCCTTCCAGATTCAAATAGTATTTGTAATCCGAGAGTGGTCATGACTGATGCAAATACAACTATTCCCTGTTAAAATTTTGCATACAGAAAATAAGAATAAATAGGAACAAAATCTTGTATATAATACACATTTAAAATAAAATTTGCTTATAGGAACACGCTTTTTATTAAGGAGATAGAATTAATTCAACTAATTATGAGATATGCTATTTTAGCCAGGATGAACTGACCAAAAGAAGATAATGCTAAACACCAAAGTGTGGCAACAGTTGAAGAAATGAAAGAAACGATGAATGTTGGGAGACAAATCCACTCACTCTCATGTTTTTCATTACTCACAAATTCACAATTGGAATATTTGGAGCTCATAAGTGTGTTTAAAATTATCTAACTATTTCTTATCAATATATATCTAAATATATGTTCATTGGACATTTTTAACACAAATTTCCAAGTTAATTCGTGAGTATTGGCAACTAGGAAAATAAAACAACTTAGATGTTCTAGTAGACCAAAAATAACATGAAAAAAAGACATTTTTTCAAGTGTTTTTTGCTACCTATGATATCATTTTTCTTTCCTTAAAACTACTATCAACCAATATAATTGCAATATGAAGATAAGATTTAAAAAAGAGAGTTGCTAATTAAGGCAAAGAAGTCATTACCACAGGTTGCATCCGATTCTTGCCAATTGGGTACTGGTAATGATTAGGTTTGCTCATAGCATAAGCAGTAAACCAAAGAATAAAGCCTGCCAAGAGATCCAAGAGAGAGTCCAAAGTAGATGCTATCACAGCCAGTGATCTACTCTCAAGACACGCATACACTTTTGCTGCAAACAGCACCATGTTGCCTATGTTTGACGCGTAAATTGCTATCCTCTCACTCCTTTCAAATTGCTTAATCTCATCCTGAAATCCAAATCTTCCCATTTAATTAAACTTGTTGTAAGAAACTAGCTAAAAATTTTAAAACAGAAAAGGTTAAAAATCAAACCTCTGTTAAATTATTAGGCAACGTGCCCAATTCGATACATGAATCCACTTCATGGTACCCTTTAAGAAGCTTGTCCTGCCTTTTGTAATACTCTGCTAGTTTCCTTTGTCTCCCTAAGAGAAAGAGATGCAATTTGATGTTAGAAAAGCAACTCAACAAAGAGTGAAAACCATGAAATATGAACAGAACTAGAGAAGTGCTAATTAATGTACTTAATGTCCTAAGGAAGATTCCGAAGCCAAAATGAGTCTCCATGTTCCTCTCCGGCAAGCGATGATCATCCATATTGATCCGCCAAGAGGGTTGCCTTGCCATAGTCACGTTCTCTACGGCCACCGCCGGAGAAAGAAGCTCAGTTCGGTAGTCTGTGGAATCGGTTCGAAGATCAGTCGCCATCTTTGTTGTGCTTCTGTGAGAAGGAAGGAATTATGTCTACTATATATAACTTATGTATAGAGAAAATCATTATTTACATAAATGAAGTTTTTATAATAATTAATGTGGAATGTAACTTAGGGAGAAAGAAAAGAATATTAAGAGTTGATATGAAATTTGCCAAAGAAAGCATGGAGAATGCTTCATTAGTATTCTGTATAGACTAAATCTATGCTTGTCATTGTCTCATACCTTAGAAAGTAAGTTGACTTGGTGCATTTTTGTGTATAATTAGTATGAATGGAATCCACATGCATTAGGAATATGTTCATGATGTTAACACTTAAGATTTTTTTTTTTCTATTTGGTCACAATAGCATTCACCAATTATTCGAGGCATGATTAGACCCTATATCAAAGTCTTAAACAATTTGTCTACCTCATATTAGTGGCCATTTCAAGAGATCAATCTATTTTTCAAGACCACCATGTAGCTTGTATTACATTTAAAATGTTATAGTGAACCAAACCTCAAATTATGGTAAGGAATATGGATTTGGCATTAGAAATAAGATGAAGAAATAAATAAAGCACAAAATAGAGACTCTTTGACAAGTTGCATGGGCTAAGGTCTATGGGTATTATAATCAAATTCTTTTACAAATCCAAGGCCCAAGTTGTATGTGTTCCAAATTTGTAACTACATGGCATTGAGGACCAAGGCCCAAAACTCAAGGGAGTTCTAAATAATAATAAAAAAAAGCTAATCCCCGGCCTACAAATCCTAATTAAGAGGTATAGTATTTAGAATTTAGAATTTATGATTTAAAATTTAAGATTTAGGGTTCAATTAGACTACGCCTAGACACTAGTCATCCTATAGAGCCCGGCTCCTCTTAAGCACAATGTGTTCGACATTTGTTTATGATTTAAAAAAGTAAAAAATTCCTTGTAAAACTATAATAAAAGTAAAAAAGACAAATAAATCGTAAGGAAATTTTTAGGAAACAACCTAATTCAAATTATAATTTGGAGAGCAAGTATCGAGGTTCTTACTTGCAAGAATTTGCGAAAGTGCACAAGTTAATACTTTATTCATCTATGATCTATGATTTTATATACTTTTTGGGTGTACACTATGGATTCTATATACTATTCTCTACTAACTACTAATGATAAAATATTTAATAGATTAAGTATAAATATAAGATTTTAAAATAACAAGATTTTTTCTAATAACAAGATTGAATTGGAATTTGGAACCAAAAGCAAAACAAAGCCATTAACAAAATCGATAACAGAGACGAGAAAACGCGTAGGTTCAATGTTTAAACGCGTAGATTCCACTGAAGCCCTTAAAACAAGATTAGCAAAGTTACCTTCTTCTCCTTGATTCCTCCTTCATATATCACCTACTCACTGTTATTCCTCCTACCGTCCTACGTTTATGCTTTCTCGCTTTATCTCCACACAAACAGTATCTCTCTTGCTCTCCCTCTCTCACCAGCTTTCCATCTTCACCATAAATCACCAATTCCACCTCAATCTAAAGAGAAACTGTATTCTTTAGCCAAAATACATGGAAACTTGGGCAACTATTGCTGACGGATCTAAACAATCCCAAAGCTCAGGATCATGGTTCACCAGTTCTATCTCTCTCAGATTTCCACAAGGAAAATACCAAAGTCTAGATCTTTTCTCATGATCTGGGAAAATCTGATTCAATGGACGATTTCAAGAAGAACCCAGAAGTTCTTCTTAATTTGGGTATTAGTTCTTTCTCTTGGATTCCTCTGCTTTCCATTTCTTGTACCTATACATACATATACTAAGATAAGCAGTCATGGAGCATATTTTTGAGTTATCTCTGTTTTTGTATTATTAGATTGGTTATTATGGCCTGATTATTTGTTTTATATGAACAAATTTTAAAACTTGCATATATAAATATGCCTATAATATGGTTGATACTTGTGAAATGTGAAGTTTATTAATTATATGAAAAATCATTTTTTTTCCTAAGATTCTTAAGTAGGACAAGTTATGAAGTGAGCTTCGGAAGTTCATAAGTTTAAGGTTTAGATTTATGGTAGTGAATAGTGATATGCCTGAAGAGTTTAAGTAAAAATCATATGTAGCATACAAGTAACCAGAAGAGGGAAGAGATAAGAGGGTGACCTCTGCGTGAAATAGTCTCTCAAATACTTGTTACCATAATAGTCTTTGGATCTCATTCCATGATAAGTTTATTCAAAACCCCTTTTGGCATAGTGATGAAAATTTTAAGATATTAATTATGCAATAATTTAGATGCAGAAAATATAGTCATTATGTTCATCTTAGGGAAGAACATGTAACTGTACATGAGGAAAAGTCTTATTGCTGCAGAGTGAAACTTTACTTGGAACTGTTACATATCAAAGAATCATTTACAGTTATATTATTTTGATTTCTTCGAATTAGAGAGACTGATCTATAAAGTAATGGTTTATTCCACCTGTGTTTAAAAGTCATAACTTTATTTACATATTCTAAGAACATCACAAGGATAGAGGAGCAGTTATTAAATATCTCTTGCTGGATCTTGTGGGCTAATCACTAGTTTGACCTTCAGCTGAAAGACTTAGATGATATATCATTAGCATCTGTTGTTCTTGTTTTAAGTCAAGTCATTACCAATAAGTTTTCTCTTTCAATTCCTGGATTGTTTTCATCTGAATGGTGTTTCATTCTTTATGTCCCTGTAGTTAATATCTCATGGATTCACTCTTAGCAACTGTATGCTGTTGCTGGTGCCTAACGCAAGAGGAAACAGAATACTGGCTCTTAGACAGGTATATGCGCTTTTTCCAAGTGTCTTTTGAATTGGTCTGATCATATAAGAAGAAATCATATTGGGGTTATAAAATTAAAGAACCCTGATGTTTCTGTTTGTATAAAGTATTGTTCTAAACGAATTTTTAAAGTGGTTTATATGTGGTACCTTCATTGCAGTGGAGCAGAGTATGTCATCAAGAAGCTAGGGATGGACACTGTTACTGAAATTGCTGGAAAGATTGCTGACTGCACTGTTGCACCTGTTGCACATGAATTCAGTTATGCTATCTTCTACAAGATCATGTTGATGACTGCAAAACCCAGATTCAAAAGATGGAGGAGCCCATAGATTGACTGCAACACTCCATGATGTGATTACAAGAAATGGAGAACAAATTGAAGGTAATGTCTTAAATTGGTTGATTAAAGTTGATAACATTGTTATTGAGGCAAAGTAGTTCCATGACAGCGAGAGTCATGCAAGAGTTGATAGTCAAATGTGTCCTTTCCAAATTTGTGGTCAAGACACCAGCCAAGTGGAAAGCAAAGAAGATGTCATAATATATCTGTGTAATTTTAGTAGGAGAGTTTGACATAATTTTAAACCTTGACAATTCTTAAGTAAGACTTGCAGTATCTATACCAGGGCTTTGTAGCTTCTAACAGATGCTGTAAGTGTTACTTGTGTAGTAACAAAAATCTATTAAACTTCCCTTCTGCTAGGATTTTAGAGATATATTGTGCCATCTTCTTTGCTTTTCTACTTAGCTGGTGCCTCAACCACAAATTTGGAAATGATCCGTTTGAATATCACACTCTTGGATGACCCTCCCTCACTATCATAGAATCACTTGGTCTCTACAACAATATCTTCCACTTTAATTAATTCATCGTTTTAAGACGTTACCTTCAATTTCTTTTCCATTTCTTGTAGCAGCACCAATGGAGTGTTGCAGTCCATCTTTGGCCTCCTCCAGCTTTTGAACCTGGGTTTTGTGTTTTATCAGCATTGCTCTTGTAGAAAATAGCATAACTAAATTGATTTGCGATAGGTGCAATAGAAACCCTTGGGAAGGGGATGTTATCCAATTCAAAACTTTACTTCTTCAGTGGCTTGAACTGGTGAATTAGAAAAATTGAAGCACAGGATGTCAACAATGAGGGAACTTGAGGATACGACTTTTACTTGCTAGAAATGATTATAATGACATACACATATCATTTCTATTGTATTCCGGGGTTGTCATGAGAAAAGATCCTTGATTTCTATTATGGAATGCAGTCTCTTCCTTTTATTGGAGTCCTCTGTTTTCTTGATACATGAATATATCTCATTGATATTTTTAATGCACATGTATTGTCATCAAACTATAATACTGGGCCAACACCCAGGTAAAATTTTCTCCTAAATGCAACAAGCCTATGTGGAAGGTGCACCCTTAAACTTGGAGTATTTTCGGTGCACAAAAGTTGACTTGAAAATATTACTGTTAAACAAAAAAAAAAAAAAAAGAGGCAAACTATACTATTGTGATGCTGTTGCAAGATTCAAAACAAGATTGAACGTTTAACCCATTAAAAAGGGTGTCAAGAACAAATAAACCAGTTAATAGATCAAGATGAGGATTGAGATAATGGGAAAAGGTACAAGTTAATTGGCTTCTGTAAAAAATTATTAAACCCAACTTGTTTGAGTTGTTTCTTTTTGCTCATTAAGAAAGTGGGCAATCTCTTCCTTTCCTTAAATCCCTCTTTTTTTCTTAATACGTGAATGCATCTCAGAATGTTTTTAATAGATAGACACTCTCATATCAATCACCTATTGTTGTCGATGGCCAGTGGTTGTGTCTTTTATAAGAAAAGAACACAACTACTATTGCAGAAAGTTTCTAGTAATTATATCAAGAAAGTAAATCGTGTCACTAAAACTAAATAGCTTAAGTGTGAAATGGTAAACTTATAACTGTAAGATCTTGAGGAAGTTTGCACCAGAAGATTGTGCAGCAAGATGAGAAGATGCAGAAAGGCAGTGTATGCAGATTTAGCAGAAGCGAGAAAATGAAAAGCAAGCACAGAGAAAGTGAGAGAGAAAACTCATCAGATAGAGAAAAGGATAAAGTACTTCTGATGTAAAAATGATTTCTGTATATTGTATTATCACATCAGCAATTACAAATATATAGCCCTGTAGTGTAACTAACTGTTTAACTATCTAACAACTTTCCAAAACTAGTAAGTTAGTTTCTGACTAATTCTAACTGAACCAATTCAATGGTAACTAACTTCCATCATACACAATTACATCTTTATGTCTAACAATAACCAGCAAGCAAATTCTCAAAACTTCTCATATTTGTGGGGCACAGTAAAATTAAAGCCATTAAAGAAAAAAAAATTAAGTAGCTTAAGTTAAATTTGTAATATGTAAATTAAATTAGGAGCTACAATATTGATAACGTTAAAGATGGTATATTTTTGATACTTTAGTTATGACTCTAAGTTTAAATACATAACTCACAAGTTCTGAGAATAACTTTAGTACCATTAGGAACTCAATTATAATTTGCTCCCTAAATCATCATTTAGGGTTCCAAATTACTGTCTCTCTCAGCCAATCCAGCCACAAACCTTCTATTACTGTCCCAAATCACTGCTCCTTCATCGAGCAGACAATAAAGAGATCGAGATCCTGCATGAAAAGAAGAGGCCAGGGTCCTCACTCCTCACATAACCCTTGTGTGCTGTGTCATTGTCAATTATGCCCTCTATTGATGGTACATTTTTAGGTTATTATGATTTGTTAGTAATAAAGGATTTGAATAATTTATAAAAATTATATATATTTGGATTTCATTGCTTCATTACTTTGCTCAATGGGAGAAAACTAAAGATCCTATTTATAAAAAGTTAAAACTGCAAACCTAGGCTTCACGTAACAAATATAGTGAAGGAAGGAGTTTACATTATATTTACACATAAATATAAAGGTGTTTAAATGAGTTTGGTTTGATCTAATTAAAACTCAATTGAGTTTACTTAAATTCAAATATTAATATGTGTAATAGAAAATATGTGAACAACACTCCTATTTAAATCGTTGTTCAATTCTAAGTAGTACTTTTGTTTTTGTGTAAGAAATTTAAGAACTGATTAGATTATGTTAAAACCAAAAAAAAAAACTTACATGGAAAGTACTTTATCAATAAATATTTATAACTTCGAATCCAAGTTATTGAGCGAGCAATTTGAATTTCTCACGCTTTCACAACTCTAAGTAGTACTAGGATTTTATTTTCTTGATAGCAAAGAAGAGCACAACTCTAGTGAAGGGGAAAATCACAAAGGGGGTTGTGAGTGAATTAGATCCTACGACTCAAGACATAGGATTAGGATTATGATGTAAATTTTAATGTAACCAAAACATAAAAATTATGATATAAGGTTATTTTGGGTATAACGTATAAAACTAACGCCATGCAAAATTGCAAATGATACCTGTCCCATAAAAAACAATTTGTCGTCGCTCTCTCTAAGGTCGTCGGGTCCACTGTGCGAAAGGAAACCCAGATTAGCTAAGAAAAAACTAAAAAGCACCATTCTCAAGCATCGAGCTCCGCTGAGCTGCATCCACTCACGGAGGGACTATCTCTGCGTTTCAGAGAGAGGAAGGAACGCAGGAAAACCCTAATTTTCTCTTTCTGGCACTAATAGATCTTCAGCTTCTCTGAAAATTTAGGGTTTTTATTCACGAGCTAAAAAATGGTAAGTGCTTTTAACTTGTCTTCAGTTTTGGTTCTTTTTGATCAATTTTGGAATGATATAGCGGCATAAAGTTTCCAATTTTGGATATTTTTAATTGTTTCTCATGATTCCGTGATGGTAGTCCAATTCGTTTTAGTCCTTTGTTTGTTTTTTGAATTTTTTCGGTTGGCAAATGGCAAGTAGCATCTTTTCGTTAAAATTGCTGTAAAACTTTCTCTTATAATTTTGGGGAAGTTCTAAGGTTCAGGAATTGATAAATTTGATCAAAATTCAGCACACTGCATTTTTGTTTTTTTTGAAAGGGGGTTACAATGTATGTGTATGCATGTAGACGCTTTGCTGATGTAATTTTTACTCCTCCTCGATCAATCTGCATGCATTCTATGAACCAATATATCTCATATAATTATATAATTGATAATTAAACTGAGACTTAAACTTATTAAATGAATATTTCTTTATGTGTTTTTGCTCTGTATTTATACCCACATACTGATTATGTTTTCCTCTGGACAGCACAAGTTGGGGAGAGGCCACCGTGACAAACTCCAGCAGTTCATGGCAATAACTGGAGCTAGGTAATTGGATAATCACCTATGACTTTGTTGCAGCATTTGATTTCACATGTCTTTAAGTGTATGATGAGTTGAATCTGCTTGCATGTCATTGCACAAATCTTTAAAGTGCATGATGATTTAGTTGTTTATAAAAAATGTTATATAGAGTATTTTTTATGGGACAGATCGTCTTTTGCAGTTTTGTTGATCTGGGAATTTTAAATTTCTGCACTTGATTGCATTGTTTGATATTGCCAGGGGAGGACGTAATCATTTTGCAGCAGGTGGATGTTCCATCTCAATTATGTTTTTTACTTCATATATCTTTTCATGTACTACAGTTTGGATCATGTTGTCTGTTGCTTCTGCTGAATTGTGCAAAATTATCTTGCTGAGTTCTACTAGGGATTTATAAGAATTCACCTTCATATTTTACTTCTGTTACTAATACATAAATTTAATTATGTATTGCAGTGAGAAAGTGGCGCTGCAGGCTTTGAAGTCGAGTGATTGGAATCTTGAAGGAGCTTTTGATGTATTCTACAGCCAACCCCAGCCTAAGACATTTACTGATTCTAGACACCTGGAGGAGCTATATAATAGATATAAAGGTTAGCAAGGAAATAAAAAACAGAGACTGTGATAGCTGGAAACTGATACTGGCAACCTGTTAGTGATTTACATTGAATTCAGAAAGAGGAAAACAAAAAATCAGCATAAAAATCTCATGCCAATTATGTAGAATTATGTCTTTATTTTCCAAATTTATGTAGAGAATTTGTTATGCTATCTGGGTCCTCTCCCTTTAGTTCTCTTTCTAGTTCCGTGGTTGCTGTGCCTATTCTGTTTCTTTAACTGTTCTGCATCTTCAGGATAATATATTATTCATCCATTTACCTGATTAGTCCGCCTTTATTTTTCTTTCCTTCGACTAATTCTAGTTTTGAGAGTATTAGTAACTTATAACTTCAAATAAGCCCAACAATCAATTAGTCTAAAAAAAAAAAGAATAACATTGTAATGTTCCTATGGTAAACTTGACAGCCCTAGAGTGAGTTTTTTTTTTTTTTTTTGGGTATATATTTTGACACAGTATGATCCTGTTGGAGAACAATAGAATTTGGCAAAAGAAAAAAAAATTATTAATTGTTGTTTTGAGAGAAGAGGAGGGCTTCACATCCCCATCCAAAATTCATTCCTTCATGTTGACTAAACCTGAAAACATTTCTCATCCAGAAATTCCACTCCTAATATAAGGTATCAGAAGTTATCTCTGGTTCCCTCATGTGGTTGGATGAATTTATCATAGAGAAAACATTAGATAGAGTTATATATACTCTTTTATGAGAGGAGGCTCTCTTTCTGGACTAAATAAATTTCAAATCTTGATATTCTTAATCTTTCAGTATACATGAATTGTCTCCTGTTGGCATATTCTCACTACAATGGTACTTATAGGAACAATATAACTAAATGGAACCTTCCCTTTCTCTGAGAATAATGGATGCGAAAAATAGGGAGGGTTCAAAGTCCACAAAGTTTCTGCATGTAAACTTACATGCAAAAAAAAATGATTTAAAAAAAAATGTTAGTTAAAACTTTAATTTTGTGGCATTTTATCTATACATTTGTTTTAAATGTTAATTTTTCCACCCATTGATGTGTGGCTGTGATTTATCCAAACATTGTACATAATGCATGTTTACTAACCATTTTTTGGACTAATTGCCATACAGATCCATATGTTGATATGATACTGGCAGATGGTATCACTCTCCTTTGCAGTGATCTCCAGGTTGCTATTTTTGAATGCGAATTAATTCTTTTATTGTTGTCTGTTTGAAGGTTTCAGTTGCTTAAATCTTGCTTATTGTTTTAATGTATCATATGGATGTTTTAAAACTTTCTTAAACTTTTCCCATTGCTTTTGATTAGTTCTAATGGTTAATAAAACTACTTTTGTTTACGGTTTAACTGATGTTTATGTATTCTTTTTCCTTTTCAGGTGGACCCTCAAGATATTGTAATGGTATGACATGTGTTTTAAAACATTGATTCATTTTTAAATTATTTAACACTTGCTTAGGATTATCTGTTTTCTCCTTTAATCCGATCCTATAAACTAATTTTCGAAAACCGATTCAGTTTAAACTGTGATAGTCCAAGTTAAAATTTATGCAACAACTGAAAATTCAGTAGATATGCAGGTTGTTAAAACTTTATGTAAAAGCAAATAAGTAATGAGGATTCTTTTAAGAAAGAAGAAGAAATGGGAAGGCTTTCTTTTCCTTGAGGATTAGTTATATATGGATAATAAGTTACAGTTACTTATCTCACTCTAAAAGTTCTCCTAAGATCTTATGAGATCTGAAAGGTAATAATAGTTGCAAGATAAGATTATTGTTTTTCAGAGAAAGTTAATGAGAAAAGGTAATTTCTCGTTTATCCATGCATATAGAATGAATTAAGCAATATTTTGTATATTGAGAGGTTATAATTGTGCATATTAAATGCAGAGTTGTTGATCATGAAATTTACATCTCTGTTTACCGTTTGTACTGATAACTCTGTTGATTCATGTGATTGCTTGCTGATGATTTGGGCATGTTTTTTATAACCTGGGATGTTCATGTCCTTGCAGTTAGTTCTTTCATGGCATATGAAGGCTAACACCATGTGTGAATTTTCTAAGCAGGAGTTTATTGGTGGTTTACAATCTCTTGGGTATGTATTTTGCATTGTTTATGAGAAGGAAGTTTTTTCCTATAATGACTTAAACCCAGTTGAAGACCATATAAAATGATTGCAGGATAGATTCCCTGGAGAAGTTCCGTGAAAGGATACCATATATGCGCTCTGAGCTGAAAGATGAACGTATGTACTATAAATCAAATACTCAGTACATATCTCTAAACTAATTATACATTTTAAATTTCATTGGTTACTTGAAATTACTCCAATTTCTACAGAAGATCCATAAATGACATTCACTTCTTATGATTGTCCAGAGAAGTTCCGTGAAATATATAATTTTGCTTTCGGCTGGGCAAAAGAGAAGGTAAGTGTTGTTGTTCCCTTCGTCTCTCTCTCTGTTTTGTATATAAAGAGACTTGACTAATTTGGAATTTTGGATGATAACCTATGACCATGGCTCAATTGAAAGGTAAAATTAATACATCCAAACATAATAGAGTCAAGTAATTCATATGTAAGATAGAATTGCTGATGTCCTGATGGAATAGGGCTGTATGAGAATAACGGCTGAGTTCTAACTAATGTTATTCATGAACCACTAAATTTAAATTGTACATTGATTCCTAGTTCTCTTATGCTGTGTCCTGTTTCATGGCATGCCAACTCTCTTCTACTTTTTTTTTTTTTTTTTAAATTAAGAAAAACTGCACATTCCCTTCTATTTTCACTTGCCAGATTTTTCTATCTCTTTTCCAGTGTTCAAAGTCAAAATCGTCTATTGCAGTATACAGTATTTCCTTTTGTGATGGATGGCTTTTCATATGAGTGAATTGTATTATCAGAAGGAGAGAATGGTTATAAAGGATTAGGAGGATATAATATCCTCCTTGAACAAGAGAGAGAAAAAACATAGCAATAGCCAAAGAAACACATTAATAGAAAAGAGCTCTCCAATCCCTCTGCATATCTCTCAATGAAACTTCCTAAACATAACCATGTGCTGAGCGCCAAAGTGAGGCTGTTAAAACAATCCTATCCCAGTGAAAATCTGAGGAAAAATATTTCTCCTTGAAATTCAAACATTTTCTCCAGCCAAATACATTAAAGAGCTGCATCTATTGCACACACAAAAAATTTTGTGCTCCTTACTCTTGCCGTAACTTGTGTGATGCTAACCAAATTGGAAGACAGTCTAGATTCATTAAAAGAATTAAGAATAGTTTTGATAAATTTAAAGTCTGAAGTTTCTTTATCATTTGCGTTCCTGAAAATTGAGAGTTCTAAGAGATATTGGACCCCTGAGTGATGTAGAGAAGAAATATGCTAGAGGTGAGGGAAAGCCTCTCAAAAGGGAGTATCCCCACACGTGTATCTTAGATACCTTAAAATCTCTGGCTGTATATCTTCTGCTGATGGGATTATTATTGAATTTATACATGACTTATAAACCTATATGAGGATTGATTTTGAGGTTGACATTTAAAACAACAAATGAATAGATTGACAGTCCACGATATTGCTCATTTAAAATATGTTTTAGATAGTTTAATATTTTGTTGCTGTTTGCTTCAATTTATTAATTGGAGCTTTCTTTCACAATCCTGTTTAACTATACAAACAAAAAATATGTTTGGATCATACAGTGAGAAACTTGGTCAGAGTATAACTTTCAACTACCTTATGTTTCAATATATATAGATATATTTTATTTCTTGACACACATAAGCATTAATCATAATTTTATCCCCTTTTGGATTATTATAATTTTAACATAATGATACAGCTCTTAATATTATGTAATATTAGGTGTTATTAGGTGAAATATGTACACATTCACTGCTGATATCTTGATTAAAGTTGACATTTCACGTGAAAAAACTGCAAAGTAGGATGCATGTAGTTGGCCTCTGGTGAGTGAGTTTATCTTGGCGGTTGCCAAACTTGAACATATTGGGTTGAATATAAAATATGTGCAACTTGTAGTAGCTTAGATGGCTATAATTTTGTCTTTCATATCTTGAACATTAATATATCAGGAAATGGCAATATGGTTGCTTTATGTACTTCCAAGATAAATGCTACGTCTATTTACCTATTTCAGGGTCAGAAATCTTTGGCATTGGATACAGCTATTGGAATGTGGCAATTACTATTTGCTGAAAAGCAGTGGTCACTGGTTGATCACTGGTGCCAGTTCTTACAGGTAACTTATTGATTATTATCCCCATCCCTCATGCACCTTTTAGGCTTTTACTGTAAGTTTGCTTATAGCTTTCTTGAAGTGTAGTAAGTTGTTGTGACCTCTTGTGAGCTCATGCTACTGGGAGATTTTGGCTGGAGGAGAGCTTTTGAGTTCAGCTGCTATGAGCATGCCATACATACTATTCATACATTCTAAACTGTCATATTGTCCAAGTGTTTAGCTGAATGCAGATTTTTCACCTTTCTAATCTTGAGTGGCAATCACATTATAGAACAAATTCTGAAGTCCTCTTACATGAAAATAAAAGAATCGATATATAATCAAAGATAAAATGTAGCCCCTGGTAAATTATGCAACAATATGTTCTATAAACCTTCATCTATTGTGAGGCATTTGCCCGTACAAGTTTGGATTAGAGTTCAGTTTGCCGGCATTCCTGTGTGCTAAATCATTGGACAGATCACAGTTTAGATTTCAAATTTCCGCAACATTGTTATAGGTTCCATTGCTTAGATACTTCTTCTAGGTACTAGTATTTGTTGATGCTGGTTCTTTAAATTATCATTGCACATTATTACCCTTCTATAATGAGTGTTTCTGTTCAGATTTCTGTAGTTTTACTGAAGGTGTTGATCAAACAAGTATTTTCTCTATTATGGAGTAAACTCATTTTGTCTTCCATTTTGATTTCACATGATCATCCAATTCTATGTGCTCTTATTCAATGGGGTTTGACTTGATAGCTATATCTTTAGGCATCCGTACATTATCTTGCACTACATGCATCTGTTGATGCTTGTTTGTTTGATTTTTATTGAAAATTTTGATGCTACTTGCTCAGGCTCGGCATAACAAAGCAATCTCTAGGGACACGTGGTCTCAGCTATTGGAGTTTGCAAAGGTAAACTACCAAGCATCAGAATACAGTTCAATAGGTCTTCGCATCTTGGTTTGGTTATTGATACATGCATATATCTATGCATATGTGTGATCTCTGCTTGTGTATTTCTGTATAAGCCTGGCAGATTGCTTACATGTTTACTTTTGCTACTGTGAAATTATGAACCACAAGTCAAGCTGAACTAATCTTTCTTTTGGGTTTTCTAAGGTAACATTGAAAGTTTGAAACCATTAATTTTTTTCATGCGCTATTATGCAGACCGTGGACCCGAATTTATCTAACTATGATGCTGAAGGCGCTTGGCCCTATCTTATTGATGAATTTGTGGAGTATCTGAATGAGAATGGTATCATCCAAACCATTGAGGCCACTGATTGTAGTCTAAAATTATGATGCTTCTACTGAAGTATCTGTTTAGGAGTTCTTATGTTCTGGCCACTGAGTGTGATGTGCAAGTTGTGCTGTCTTGTGATTGAACTCCTCTTCTTATTAAGGGGAGTTTAGTCCAAAAGAGGAAAAGAAAATTGAGAAACAATTGTGACTTCTAGCTTAAATCTCATTCTTGCTGACATTGACAAACACAAGACTTTTCCATTTCCTTTGTAAGGTTGTTGATATGGTATATGAATTTTGTTGGGAGGTATTGTGAAATAAGTCACGTGAGCCTACTGATTCCCTGTAGCATTATTTTCTTTTCAATTTCATTTTTTTTTGCTCAAAACTTTTCCATTTCATTCCAATCAATAGTTCTTGGGATATCGTGTTTGCCAAGAAACTTATTTGATGATGTCTAAAACTGTTACTACGGTTCTATTGAAGTTAAAAGAAAAAAGGCTGCAATTTTGGTTCCCTATTTTAACAATGTGAATGATTTGATCTATCTTCTTTAAAATTGAATGATTTAACTCTTTTGCTTTAACAAAAGTTACAATTTTGGTCCTTATGTCTCTCAAACGTTACAAAACAAATGAAAATATTGATGTGGCAATAAGAAATTATTATCTTAATATGATTTAGCCTAAAATGCCAAAATTATCCTTAGAAAAAAACTCATTTTTTTTTTCAATTTACAAGTCTAAACCAAGGTTTATAGGTCTTTGAGTTATAATCTTACTATTTAGATTTTTTTCCATTTTTTTTTATACTATTGATTCATTCATGCTTCATTTAAGCTCAAATCATTAACTAAATTGATAGTAGCTCAGAATTGCACAAAGCAAGAGGAATCAACAAGATAATCCAAAAGAAATTAAATGAAAATATGTCAACAATGCTTTAATGGCAGTTACTAGGGACTCAATGGAAATTTCAAGAAAAGTTGCTCAAAAAAATTTTCTAAGCAATTGAAAGCAAAATCAAGAAGAAATCAAGATGGGCAATGAAGAACAACAAACTAGAACATCAAAGAAACATAGAAAACGAAAATTTTTAGAAATCAAAAATCAAAAATTTTAAAATCAAACCTCGATTAGAACTATGAGTTCTGATACCAGATGATGCGAATCCCTAGAGGGTAACCCAAAGTAAAGATTTTAAATATCCGTTGAACCGTCTAAATCGAGTTTCGGAATGAAAATGATGACCTCGACCTGTCTCTTACCAAAGCGGGAACCAAAGGTATCTAGGAAAAGATATGAACGCCATGCTCGAGAAAGATAGAATGCGAGCGATAAGTTCTAGGGTTGATTGCCATAAGAACCACCGGTTCTTGATAAGATCGAAAAGTTCTATACATAGAACAATGAAAGAAAATTCCTCTCAATTAATTCTAATTATCAAAAGTGTTGGTTGTTGCCACAAGAGGGTCAACTCTCTTAGAAAGAAAACAAACCTAGCGCTATTCCTAATTAGGTAAAACCTAAGTCCAAACAAAATAACACACAAATATTAGGACTAAGCCCAATACCTAAAATGGAATAACATAGGTTTAATTAGAGATAAAATGGGCCCAAGAAAATAACAAGTTTGAAGCCCAAAGAGTGAAAACACAAAAATACGTGGAAGCCAAAAACCTTCAGTCACTGGGGCGCTGGCCTTCTGTCCAAATGGACAAAAGCTAGGCATTGAGGCGCTACCAAAATTCCAAATTCGCCAATTGATTCTTTTGAAGCCCAAATCGTGCACATAGTCTTCTCTTGTGGATTTCTTGCTTGATTTGATTCTTGGGTTCAAACCTCAGCTATGAGACATTCCAAACTCTCTTGAATTTTCTTGGCTCGAGTTCGGATTGTCGGACCTCCACAAATATGCAAATGATCACATGGAGCATTCAAAGTCTTGTTGTCTAGATTCCCATCAGAGAATAGCAGGATAAAATTTTAGATAAATACCTTCAGACATATACATGATAAAGATTTAATCCAGAGCTAGAAAAGAAAAGAAAAGAAAAACTATATTTATACAAGGAGCCAAGGCTCTTTCCCAAATGACTTTATCAAAATGTTTCCCTTTCCTCCTGTAACCTTAAAGTTATAAACTAGAGTTAGATATATTTTTCGTCTTTTAATTATTTTTTAAATGTCACTTTAGTCATTAATTTATTTTTTTGTCACTTTAATTCTTAAATAATTACTATGCTCGCCAAATCAGTCCTTTAAGTAATCATTTTTTGTGCTACGAATGACTAATTTGGTGGGCATTGTGATTATTCGAGAATTAAAATGACATAAAATAAATCAAAGACTAAAGTGACATTTGAGAAATAATTCAATGACAAAAAATGTATTTTACTCCATAAACTAGAGGCACCCAGTTCCCATAACTATATTAGAGGTGGGCCTATTTTGTTTGATACATATACCAGATCCAAATTTTGTTTTTTTGTTTTTTTGGTAAGATTAGGTCAAGGGGAAACTACCTCATTCTAAGGCTAGAGCAATGTCACAGGCCTCAACAAGATGATACTTACAGTTTGCCTACCAAAGAGGGATTACTCGTAGTAGGATTTGAACTTAAGCTTGACAAGTAAAGTAATTTGATCCTTATTAGTTAAACCAACCTTGTTATCACAAAACAAAACCACGCATACAATCTATATAACATTCCACAAAAGTGATTTTGTTTCCTTGGGGATTGCTTTTGTTTCTCCACCTACTTGCTGTGCACTTCCGTATGCAACCCAACATTCTCGCATCATGTTTAGAATCGTGCGGAGAGGGGGAGCAAATTTGAGAGAATTGTGAATAGGGATCAAAAGAGAATGGAGGGGGTTCAAAAGCTTTCACTGAAACAAACATAAGCACCATCAAAACTAGTATAAAATAGAATCCATTTTCCCTACTGCATAAAATATGGGGAAAATTGAAAGTGATCAAGGTGATACCTTATTTGCCCATGGATGATACTCTCATTTTTATGGGCTTAGGAAAACATACAAGGAGAAAAAATTGATATATGTGTATGATGAAAGAACAATTAAAAAGATAAGATTCTTGTTCTTCAGGTCATCTTTGACTACCCTCCATTATGTGTGAAAATACAGAAAGGGAAATTTTACAATAACTAGCTCGATTAAGAAAATTGTACAGATGAAGGAATCTAAGGGAAATAAACAAAAATTAAGCTTATTTTGATACTCATCTTCGTTTTTAAGAAAAAAGGACTGGCATTGAGGAGGGTTTTAGTGTTTTTTTTTTTTTTTTT
>QAOA01001417.1:78710-113710 GCA_003255065.1 Cercis canadensis
CTCATATGTTGGGCTGCAGGCAATACCTAAAGTTAGATATATATTAGTATACTGTGACCTAGCTAGTGGTAAAAATATTCACTCTTTTCGTTTAAGGATTGGGTTCAAGTTGTTCGTGAAGCTTCAAGCACTTGATAGACCTAACCCTATGTACCACTTGCATAATTATAGGAGTGACAATTTATCGGCTGTTAGGTCCATAGCTCTTTCAGCAGGTTCAACACCAGAGAAACAACCCACTGAATTAAGTATCAGCCCAATGTTTTTTAAAGAAAATTTCAGAAAAAAAGTTAACTAGTATCTGATTGACATTGATAATCATATAGAAGAAACAGAATATCATATTGCCATACATATATATATATATATTTTTTACTTTTAGCTACGACTCTAAATTTGAATACAACTCACAAGCCTCTTAAAGACGACCTTAATACCACTCAGCTACAAACTGTTTGATATATATTGCCATATATATATATATAAACTATTAAAACCATTTTAGTGAAAATCAAATGTTGAATACTCTTGTTGAAACGGATCAGTTTTGGCAACCAACAGAGATTATTTTGGTTATAGTCCAAAATTGGAATCGAAATTTGGTGATTTCTCAAGAGGGGTTAATGCTTGCAAAATGGAGAAAGAAGAGTCGCTCTACTCATTACAGGTTCAGAAGAATGTTTGAATTTCTTCTTCATGTAAGCCATCAGCTTGGTTCGAGTTAGAAGGGTTGCAATGGAAATTCATAATTCGCAAGATACATTACAAAAAATCGGAATTTAAAATTTTGAAGGGAAAAAAAATAAAGTCATTGGATCATCCATTATCAGAATTTCTAATCCGTCCATCGAAGATAAATCAATCACCGTTTAAAATGTCAACAAGGAACCTCAAAATCATTCCTATATGAAAACAAATTCGGAACATCTTTGAAACCAGAATGAACTCATGTCTTTTGTTTTTTTCTAGTGTGCATGATGTGATGATTAACCTCACATCTTTATAAAAATATGATCAAAACCTATGAAGTTACCATTTGACCTAGCTTGTTGCGAGCTAAAATTTGCGGCATCAGCAGCAATAGGCAACCATCATGGTGTCAGTTGTGAGCCCCCACCAGAGCCATGTGCTCTACAAGGTCCAAGACTCGGTTGCTGCAAGATAAATCATTCCACAAACACAACTAGAAGTTAACATCATTAAAAGGTTCAACTTTAGCTCTTGCCCTACATGTTAGTGCTAGTTTATGTGCATTTACATGAAAACATCATTGGATTTGGGTCAAGATGTCTATACCTGTATCCCCACTCATTGTCATACCAAGAAACCAGCTTCATGAAGGATGCACTAAGTCCAATCCCAGCCTTAGCGTCAAATATACTTGACCTGTTCAAAACGAAGTCATCTGAGATAAGCTATTTCCCCCAACAATTAGAAGTCCTTTGACTAGTAGGAGAAAGAGACAAAGGAAGGGCTCTAAGTTTATATTTTAACAATTTAATATCTGACTTGAACACTTTTAGGAGCAATGTATCAACAAAAGCCAAAGAGAATCATACCTTGAATCACCAACAAAGTCATTAGAGACAACATCCTCATCAGTGTATCCAAGAATGCCTTTCAATGGACCCTCTGAGGCATACCTTCATTTTAAAAGTACAATCACAAATCAGAAATCAACAGAAGTAAGGATTACAAGAGAACACTCCCAACAAGAGATTATCATGGATGCCAAAACAAAGAAGCAACAGACATACTTTATTGCTGCTTTCACATCTTCATATGAAGCACTCTTTTGGAGTCGACAGGTTAAGTCGACAACAGAAACATTGGGAGTAGGAACGCGGAATGCCATTCCAGTGAGCTTTCCATTAAGCTCAGGAAGAACTTTCCCAACAGCCTATTATATTATAGGAAGTCAACTCAATTTCAAAAATTTATACTGAAAATAGAAAGCATACAATGCTTAAAAATTTCCCTCAAGGTATATCTCTTAGGTTGTCCATCTCTTACCTTTGCAGCACCAGTTGAACTAGGAATTATATTTTGACTGGCTCCTCGTCCCCCTCTCCAATCCTTCATTGAAGGGCCATCAACAGTCTTTTGAGTTGCTGAACAATGAAAAAAATAATCAAATCTCCCATAGTACATGTCAATATATCATGGTATTTAATTGGCTAGTATGCAAAGCAGACCTGTTGTTGCATGTACAGTTGTCATCAAACCTTCAACGATGCCAAATTCCTCATGAACCACCTGCAATATAATAAGTGCAGGAAGAGTCAGATACTTTCACAATACTTTCCAATATGAAGCAGGGAAGAATAAGGTTACATGGAAAAGAGGAAGCTTGGCATTACACAATGAAATCAAACCTTGGCAAGAGGAGCAAGACAATTTGTAGTACAGCTTGCATTAGAAACAATATCCATGTTTGGCTTGTATATCTTCTCATTCACCCCTACTACAAACATTGGTGCATCAGCGGATGGAGCAGAAATTACAACCTTCTTGGCACCACCCTACAGAGTGATATGACAGAAAGCTCAACTTGAGATGTGAAACTAAAGTAGAAAAGAAAGAGGGGGAGGGGGAGCAGGGTGAGAGAGATTGAGAGAGAAAACAGTTAGCACACAAGTAATAGAGCCTAGCAACCTTTAGATGTGTTGAAGCTTTATCCAATGTTGTAAAAACTCCTGAAGATTCAACAACATAATCAGCCCCAAAATCACCCCAAGGGATCTCTGTAGGGTCTCTGCATAGAGATTTACAAATATTACTCCAAATTTTATATAACTCAGACATGTCCGCTAATTTTACGAACTAGTTATACATGTAAATGTAACATCCTTTTCAATCTTTAGGGCTCAACATACCTTTTGCTCACAACTTTAACCTGCTTCCCATTGATTTCTAAGGTAGAATCATCCAAAACCTTAATGGTTCCCTTGAATACTCCATGAGTAGAATCATACTTAAACATGTAAGCCTGGAGAAGAGAAAAGATAAAGATGATAGAGCAAAAATGGATGCAGAAAGAAAAAGAGGAGTAAAACAATATGGTGTCACAGCAATTTCCCTTAAATGTTCAGAACTTCTGTTGTCACACATGTATTACACAAGAATATGAATACTAATACAATTCATCATCTAAACCACCCCCAGCCCCCAAAAACTGGGGCTGGGAAGAAAAGAGAGAGGGAGAAGGAGGGGGCGGAAGTCAAGCAGGCAAATAAAAAAACCGTAAGTCAAGCAAGGACCTTAGTTCATTTAAATAAGTGCAGCTTTCTTTTGGTTTGTGAAATACTTCAGAACAGATTGCAAATAACAAACATTTAACATTGTTATTCGGATGTAAGTACAATATGACTAGAGCATTAATTGAAATGGTTATTTTCATGTCACTGATAACTCATAGAATCAGAAGGATTAAGGTGAAAACAATTTTATCAAATGTGAGTTGCATGAGAAAATCCTCTCATAAGGGGAAAAAAAAAACGAAACCATACAAAATACACAATCCCAGGATTTATGTACCAGTATAAAAGGCCAGGGCATAAAACAATTCAAACTACAGTTGCAGAACATTCCAATTGATTCAGCAGAAAAACAATTTAAACTAAGACCAGATTATGTCTTCTACATCAGAGCACCATATTTATACTAGTCACAAATCTTATACAACATAAGAATGTGTTTACTAGAAAGATTCGTATATTCCCTTATAAATATGCATAAATATTAAATATAGATGAAATGATAGACTAGCATCTGCACGACAATCAACCAGTAAACATTCAAAATTTTAAGCAAAACCAAGAAGGGTTGCATATACGTACCATATATTTAGCATCAATAAAAGGATCATTAATTGCTACAACATCAATATCATCTCTTGAAGTAGCTACCCGTAACACCAACCTTCCAATTCTTCCAAATCCTGCACAATTTCAGTATAGGAGATGTCTTAAGTTTGGATTTTTAAGAAGAAAAAAAAATTGGCATCAACTTTAAGGCCATGCTTTCATGAAAAGGTATCTTTCTCTGCATTGGGTATAAAACAAAATATTAATGCATCAACCTTTCAGAAAGGTACTCTTTTTAACAGTTTCTACAAAGAGGATAAAATAACCTCATGAAACAAAAAGCTGTAAAATGAAAGAAACACATCAAAATAGTAAAGCAATCCAGTCCCATGAATAGCTACTGAATCTCTCTAAAATTCTTAAAAGTAGATCACCATAATATTAACATCAAAGCTGAAAAATGCTGATGTTAGATGTAACAGTATAAAAAAATTCTTAAAAATCCAAACATGGCACTCCAGCCAAGTACACAAGACCACAGCAAACATGTCTTTAAATAATCTCAAACACTACTCTTTAACATATTAATCATAACTATTCAATCATCCAACAAGGTAACCAATGAGAGCAATAATCTAATCAAGCATTTTCCAGATTCTCAAACCAAAGTAATAATCTATCATTGTCTATTTATTCAAAACTGACTTATTCAAAACAACCTAACTCTTTTAGCAGTACATTGAAAACCTTCGAATTAATTAAGAGAAGTACAACAAAGTGCCCATCCATTCATATAAATTGCACAAATATATTTCAAGTAAAGCAACTATGAAATCCAAAAATAAATTTGGGAAGGATACAAAAGGATGCAGAAGCAAATCTTAGAAGTTTTCAAGGTACACGAGGGAAGGTATCTTATACAAAGAGATGTTTATCCTAGGAAGCAGGTTATAAAAGTTAATCCAACAAGAAGATGTAACAACAAAGAGAACTTCAGCCACGAGAAACTCACCATTAATTCCAACTCTTGTCTTCCCACTGCTCCTTGATTCTAAAGATGAAACCAAGCAAAAAGTAAGTATCAAATCATTACTTGTAAATTAACTCATCCTATACATAAGAATTGTCTTATTCTTACTCTGTACTGGGAGAGGGATTTCAGTTGCTGTGGCTTTGATAGGTTGGATGCTCCTGGCATTGCAGTTTCTGAGCAAATTATGATATTTCAGGATCAAGAACAATAAACTCTTAGAATATTTAAAAACATGAGGGGAAAAAGAGAAGAAAGAGGAGGAGAAGATGAAGAAAAGCTACTGAGACAAAAGTTTGAGCAACTCAACTGTAAGACTAATGATTCACTAGGGAGAGAAACTCCAAATATGCTGGACTGAAGCTTTGTAGATTTCAAACTGCAACTTGAGGTCACCTGAACCGACATTTTATGAGTCCAGATGGTATTATGAAAATTTATACCGGATAAGTAACAGCCATCACAGAAAGATAAGTATTGTAAATCATATAGAAGAAACTTGTCTTAACTACTTCAAAATTATGAAGAAGCTCTGGAAAACCCACAATAGAGGAAATAGTAGCAGAAATTTCTGGGGTGCACCAAAGCAAATCACTCACACTCAATCAAACAGTTCTAAATAATTTGACTTATTCAGTTGACAGCTTTTGTTTTCTGAGGAAACAACAACGTCAACAAGACCACCGACTTACAAGCCTATTTGGTTAAGAAGATTAAGTTTTACCCATTTTTCCAGCTAACAAAAAGAACATCATACAAACAACTATCATTTTCTTTCCTCTTCCCCTGTTTACTTGGTGACCAAATAGAGGGTACCACAACCATAACCAAGTTTGAATTTTGACATTCAAATGGGAGAGTAAAAAGTCTGTATTAGGACATATCATAACTTAATCCTGCAGAATACATCATAATACAACCCGAAGTTTCAGCATGTCTTCTGAGAAAATGCACCAAAAGAAAAACAATAAGCAACAGATATTAAAACTTTCAGTTTCACCCATTGACATCCCACAAAAAAAAAAACTAACAAGACCATGGATTAGCTGAATTCGGCCATTTCATAAGAAATGCACTATCCATTTCAAATCAAAATCCCACTTTCCATCAATAAGCTCAGCTCACAGAGACTTGCAGTTGTAGTCCGTTTAATTATGCAACCCATGAGTCACACCCACGGAAAAAAAAAACACCAATACATTAAGCTTAGTCATTAAAAATAAATATCAATCAATATCAAGCACAAAAATTCAAATTTTTCCATTTCCTGAACAGTTAGAAGGAATTAAAACATAAAACAAAAAGAAATTAAAAATGTTCAATAACATGTAAGATTCAGTAACGAAGGTATCTGTAGATAAGGAAGAAGGTTAGTGATGCAATGGTTAGAGAGAGTGTGTGAGACCTTGAATCGATCAGAGTTTGAAGATGAGAACTCAGCTCGGGAGGGAGCAACAACCGCAGATCCTAGGAGAGAAGACGCGGCCATTGTAGAAGAAGCAAAAACCCTAGAGAAAGCGAGAAGAAGGAGAAAGGAGGCAAAAGCCTTTTCTGGGTGTTGTGGTCTGGTTCTGTACCTTTCTTTGGGTTTTGCACAAGTGAAGAAAATGCAAATACGGCTTTATTTAAATACAATTTGCCCAACGGAGCTTCTTATGAAGCTGCCAAAACTCTTTCTCTCTCTAGGATTCTCTTCTGTCTCTAGATGTGGAAGGGCAATGATCCTCTGTTATACAGTATAAATAAAGCGGTAATGCTATTGGTACAATTATTAGATGCATTCTGTGCTCAAAATTCTAAACACTAATAATTAAGACTTTTTTTTATTAATTTCAACCATTTTAAAATTTTTTACATAATAATATTAGATAATTTCAATTCTTCTACAAAATATTTTTACACTTCCTTTGTGATATTTTTTTTGTACATTCTTTATTATATTAATTACACCTTTTTTTAACTCTAAAGCAACCTTTTAATGGTTAAGTATTAGTTCTTTGAAAATCTTATGTTTAAATTATATTGAGATTGGATCAAATGTGATTTTAAAAAAAAAGATAAATTACTCTTGTGAACGAAGTACACTATTTTAAAATGTATAAATCTAAAATAAAAATGTAAATTATTATATTTTTAGGTTTGAAAAAATTGAGACAATAAAATTAAATATAATTACTTATATTGCTATGTTAATTTGTTATATATAAATATTAGACGTAATTTTGGCTTGTGAATTTGTTGTTAATTGTTCTAGTAGCCTAGATCATCACTATGGAAATTGTGGACCCAGTTAATGAATGGCTCAGATCTTAAGACTTGTGTAAGTATGGTGAGGGTGAATAGCAGGGTTGCGTTTTTCCTGTAAATTGCGCAGTTGAGTTTGTCGTGACGTGCTGAACGGAGAGCGCTAGTTAGCGACCTCGAAAGCCACGTCGGAACTCTGTGGGGGCTGTTCGGGGTTTTTCCTGTTTCCTTTTTGTTTTCGGATCTGCAGTGGGTCTTACCATCGCCGCTTTCAACACCAGCGGTTTCTTTTTCTCTTGGATGCACAAGTCAAATTTGGGCAGTGCATACAATTAATAGTACTTGGTACTTACCTAATTCTTTTTTGTAACTTAAAAGAGAAAATAAAAAAGGCATTTGACTCAAATATTATATTTTAAAAAAAATTTACATATTTATAATATTTTTGAATATATATATATATATATATATATATATTGTAGTTTTAAAAATAAATTAAAAAACATAATCTAGTTTGTGGGGCCTATGAAATGCACTATTAATTACATGACGTATTTAATATAGACACTCCACTAAGCTAATGGTGTGGTGTTTTACTAATTAAAAAAAAAAAGTAAAGGGATCACTTGTTGGGGCAAAAGTCACAAGGATACGTCACGTGACCAATGACGCATCTTGTGAGTCATGCATGTTTAGATTTTGTTTGTTTTTTATTTTTTAATTTTTAAAAACTACAATATATAAGTAAAAAAGTTTTAAACTATAATATATATGTAAATTTGTTTTCAAACTACAATATTTGGGTTAAAAAGCTAAGAAAAGACTTATAATACTTCCCTTTTTAAAAAAGACTTTCAATATAAATTTAAAAATATTTGATGTGAACTTTACTTACAATTTTTTTAAAAAATATAATAATATATACACAATTTTGTTAATAATTATTGGGATGAAACTTCTTACATATTATTACTAACTTGAATCCAAACACTTGAAACAAAACTTGGGGTTTCTTTTATTAATTATTTTCTCTTTTTGCTTTTGGGTCTAATTTAATAACTAAAAAATAGGGGCATAGAGAGGGACCGCTAAATGTGTTAAGAAATTCAAAAAGAATTTTTTTTTTATTAATATTATGAGTATCTCTCATTTTATTCAATTAGATGTGAGATTAATCTTATTTAAGGGTTAAAATAATTATATTTTTTTCTTTTTTAATAATGCTCTCATTGAACCTCAAACTCTTAATGACAACCAATAATACATACTCAAAGTTTAACTTATTATCAGTTGAACTAAACACTTATTAATAAAGAATTTACAAATTGGATATAAAATATTTCCCCTTTAAAAAGTTTAATGCATTATTGTATACATGACATCTTTAGTTAAAGAGGGGACACAATAATATAATAATAATTTTTCTATGCAGATATACTTGTATTTATGATGTGTAATGTGTTGCAAAGACCAATCACTTTTGGTAGTCCAAAGGCCAACTTTACCCTTCACTACTACGAAAGGTCAATTTAAAGTAACTATGAAATAGGAAAATAATAGAAGATAGTTATAGGTGGTAAACTACATTTTTGTTAACGAATAAAGTAGCTTTTATTTGCACATGTACATTTTTGGAGTTGCTGAGAAGGAGGGGAAAATAACTTTACCAATTTGGCATTGTACTAAGTGCTGGGTTCCAAATTTCTAATATTCTTTGCATTTACATAGAGAAAAAGTTAAACTAAAACCCATGTTACAAATGAAGTGTTTGTTTGGAGTTTCTCAATACTTATCAGGGAGTGGTGTCGAGCAATAATTCAAATGATCATGTACTTAATTTTTTAGATTAAAAATGTTTATAAGACTTTAAATTAAATTTTGGTATGCCTGTTCGTTGGTGATTATAGTATTATTATAGTAATATTATTGACGATTTAAATGTTTATATTTTTTACTTTATAATTTTTTTTAAAATATATATTGTAATATAATATTTTATATCTCTAAGAAAACAATTTTTTTTTTTGGAAGTCAATTTTGACTTTCCTCAAACCAATCATTTTTAGATGAATCTATTTTAAGTTTTATTGTATATGTAAATGTAGAAAAGAAATGCAAAGCACAACTCTTAGGGCTATATTTGGAACTTGACAAACCGTGTAAATAACAAACCGGACCATTGGTCGTTTGGTTCGAAGTGGGAACGGTGCTTCCAACATCACCGGTGGAGGGTGATGGAGAATCCAACATCATACGGTGCTCAACATAGCATAGGAACACACCCCCTCACAGTTTTCACCAACCCACCAATAATTATTAATAAAAAATAACAAAATGAAAGTACAACACCACACAGCGTCAAACCAAAATCACAGAAAGCTGTCTGTTTGTTTGTTTGTTTTTTTTTTTAATTAAAAAAAAATAACGGTGGGAGGTTGCCAAGAAAATGGGGATGGCTTGGGTTTTGTTGGGTTAGCTGAGAACAAAATCTAGGGCACGTGACCCGTAGTAGGAGATGGATCCATCTACCAGATTCTACCTTACCTTTCTCAGGTACCACGCAATACTAGGGATCTATGATGTGACAAAAGGAATATGCTTCCAAAAATACACGTGGGATAATAATTATAGAGGTTATGACTTTCTATGACATTTTTAATTGGTAAACACTTAGTTATTATACCCTTTTGGAGTGGTAGCGGTTGAGCTCTCAAAATGGGCTGACCCGTCTCTACCCGTCAACAAATGGGGTGAGGTGGACTGGCTCGCCATTTTGGCGGGTTAAAGAAACTTTAACCCAATCCATTTTGAGTTATGGGTTAAGTGGAATAGCCTATTAAAACTTTTTTAAAAAAAAAATAGCAACAATATATTAAATTTTATGTGCATTTGTAGTTGGGTTATAATAGTCAAAATAACATATGACAGCAAATGATTGAAGATTTAGTTCTTTAAGACAATGTTTATATTCAAGGATTTAGATGAATTTGAGGCTTGCATGGTATATTGTTTTATTAGTTAAAGTTGATTGGGTACTAAAGGAAAGTAACTAAAAAATGACACAATGGGTGATTTTAGTTAGGTATTTCTGATTTCTCTTTTTTAAAAAATAGAAAAAACAAATCTAACAGGCCAACCTAACCTGACTCGACTCGACTCATCTTAACCTGCAATCCAAACGAGGAGGCCTAAAATAACCTGCTTTTAAACGGGCCTACATTGTATGAACCCAACCCACCCTATTTGTATGACTGGCCAAGTCAACTTGACGGGCCCAACTCAATTTGACACCTCTAGGTAGCGTTACACTTTTTTTAGGTTGGGTAAGTTTGAATGAGACTCATCTAATAATTTTGATATTATTGTAAAAATCTTAAAAAATTGAATCACTCAGTATGTGTTAGTACACAAAGTTTCTTATAAAATATAAGAACAACACGATATAAGAAAACGTGCCTGAAAATAATTTTTTCAAGTTTATTTTTAAGCACTTTTTTTTATATAATAACGTTTATTGTATTTTATAAGGAATTGTGTATTCTGACATATACATGGTAACTCAATTTTTCAAGATCTTCACAATGATACTAAAATCACACTGTAAATCTCATCTGAATCCATCCAATTGAGGGGGGTGTAGCGCTACCACCCCCCTCCCAAAAGGTGGGTACTATGTTATATTCTCTAAGATGATGATAGCACTACTTCTACTTTAGTTTAGTGAATTTGAGTGAGATTCATTTAATAATTTTTGTGACATTGCGAAAATATCAAAAAATTGAATTATTTACTATGTGTCAAAACACACAATTTTTTTTTTATAAAATGCAAGAACAACACAATATTAAAAAATGTATTAGAAAATAACTTTTCAATTTTACTTTTTAGTATATTTTTTTATATTATAATGTTCTTATGTTTTATAAAAAATTCTGTATTCTAACACATATTGAGTAATTTAATTTTTTGAAATATTCACAACGACACTAAAATCACACTGTAAGTCTTACCTAAAACTAATGCTACCCCTTCTAAGAGGATGGGTAGCATAACCCTCACCTTTTAATAAATTATAAATTTTTTGTGTTTATTCCTTTTATGTTTGAAAGTCTAAAAAAAAAGTTAAAGTATTGTACAAATTAGAATATTTTTTCAATATTATATAATTATTTTATTTACATATGTAACTTTTTTTAATAGTGACTGCAATTACAATTAAAAAAATTTGAATTAGGAATGTGAGAATATCAACCTTATGACTAGGAGTATATTTTACTGAGCTAGAACTCTTAATATATATAGTTATTTTGTTTATATTTAAACATGATAATCACATAGCAAAATATTTTGATAATTTCCTATGGTGTGACAAGCACCTACTTAAAAATATTATAATTTTTGTACTTTCTATGGTATTTTCTTCTAAGTTTTGTTTTTGGTCTTTATTTTGTTCTAAGTTTTAAAATATTAAAATAAGTCTCTCATTTTTTTTTGTAAGAATAAATTTAGAAATTAATTTCTTCATAAAAAAATAAAAATACACACTTAGATATTATTCACATCCCAAAAATAATTACTTAAGATAATAATTAAATAAGTTTGTGGCTCGTAAACACCCAATAAATTAAGAAATTATTTTCACTGAAAAGTGTTTGATGCAATGTGGACGGTCAAGTTACAAAGGACTAATTTGTAACATTCTTTTTTTGATAACACAAATATTTAAGAACCAATTAGATTACACTGGAACAAAAAATAAAGATCTTTTATCATTACAAAGAGCTAATCTATATATATATATCTATATATTTATTTATTTATTTTTACACTCAAAATATCTTCACACTCTTTAGATATGATATTAATTTATGTTCAGGACGCAGACAATAACCGGTAAATCCCTTCTAACAAGTGCGACTCCAAAAATTTAAACTCAAAACCTTTTGCTTAAAACGTTTTGGGACTCAGCTTGTTTCCACTGACTTAACACTTTTGTTAGTACAAAGAGCTAATATATATCATTCTCAATCATACATGATAAAGAATTTCAAAAATATAATACTTGTGATAACCCATAAGAAGCCGTTCTTCTCGTAAAATATATAGTAATTCAACTAATATAAAAGTTTTTTTTTTGTGACACAACTTCTTTAAAAGATGAAAAGATATAAAGTAGCCCATCATTGATGTATAAAATATCAATAACTACAATTTAAAATGATTCAAAGTTTCTCCTTTTATAATTATTGGGATTAATAATATGCCCCTATGATATGATCTATGATTATGCTCATTGAATGGACAGTTTCTATCGTTAAGAGACTGTAAAATGGAATATCCAATAATAGAAATCATAGATGAACTTCTCACGCGGTTGAATATAGTTAGGTGAGTTATATGAACTACATGGGGAAAGGTTATGTAACTCATATATATATATATTTTATATATATATATATATATATATTTTATAAAAAAAAAGGTATAAGATTAATCATATGTATATGTGTTATCCATACATGCCTATAAGGTTACCTTTAATTTGGGTCATGTATTTTTTTTTTTTTGGTTACGATTTTAAATTCGAACACAATCTATAAGCTCTAAAAATAATTTTAGTACCACTAACTACAAATTGCTTAATTAATTTAGGTCATGTATAAAGTCACTTATTGATACTTATATACTTAGAAGCCTACATTGAAACTTCTTTCTCAAACGTGGAAGAGAAGGAAAGTGATATTATTTGGGTCTTTTTTCCATTTAAGATTAAGATCTTATTTATGTAAGTTAGTGTTTAGGTTATGTTTAATAATGTTGTACATTTTTTGGAAATTAATTTTGCGTTATAGATGTGTTATAAAAAATATTATTTACGATATTATTTAAGAAAATTGATAAAATTTATTGTGAATTGGAAATATATTAGTGAAATGTTTGGTCAAAATTATTAGAAATGAAAGCAAAAATTGACTAAATTTGATATATTTTTCTGAGTTGATTCTACTTGTCATAAGTGCAAGTATCGAATTTTAGTGTTCAATAAAATTTCCGAATATTACTTTCTAAAAGCTAATGTTGCATGCGATAAAAAAAAAATAGTTGATGCTTTTTGAGTAATACTTTTTAAATTTCATTCTTTAAAATGTAAAAATTACATAGTTTTTACAAAATTAAAATAAAATATCATTGAAATATTTATTTATTGCAACTTTATGTTTTACATGTTTATTTCATTTTTTAAAATTAGTACAAATTTATCAAACATTTAATCAATTTTAAAATAATTCATCAACTATTATCTTTTACAAACAATTTAGCTTTTGAAAAGACATTTTNTAGTTAATTTAGGTAATGTATAAAGTCACTTATTCATACTTATATACTTAGAAGCCTACATTGAAACTTCTTTCTCAAACGTGGAAGAGAAGGAAAGTGATATTATTTGGGTCTTTTTTCCATTTAAGATTAAGATCTTATTTATGTAAGTTAGTGTTTAGGTTATGTTTAATAATGTTGTACATTTTTTGGAAATTAATTTTGCGTTATAGATGTGTTATAAAAAATATTATTTACGATATTATTTAAGAAAATTGATAAAATTTATTGTGAATTGGAAATATATTAGTGAAATGTTTGGTCAAAATTATTAGAAATGAAAGCAAAAATTGACTAAATTTGATATATTTTTCTGAGTTGATTCTACTTGTCATAAGTGCAAGTATCGAATTTTAGTGTTCAATAAAATTTCCGAATATTACTTTCTAAAAGCTAATGTTGCATGCGATAAAAAAAAAAAATAGTTGATGCTTTTTGAGTAATACTTTTTAAATTTCATTCTTTAAAATGTAAAAATTACATAGTTTTTACAAAATTAAAATAAAATATCATTGAAATATTTATTTATTGCTACTTTATGTTTTACATGTTTATTTCATTTTTTTAAATTAGTACAAATTTATCAAACATTCAATCAATTTTANTAAAATAATTCATCAACTATTATCTTTTACAAACAATTTAGCTTTTGAAAAGACATTTTCCCTAGCATACCCAATATGAAAATTGTGATGTAATATTTTCTATTAATAAACGTTTAGCTTGATTTAAGTACATAAAGAATAATAAGTTTATTAATTGTGAGAAGTTTAAATAATTTGCAAGAGCTTAAAGGATTGAGCTTTTGTGCCATTATGTAATAAAAATAAATTTTTTTATAAGATTGAAATCTCAAGCTTGAATTGNTCATAAATGTTTTATAAGATTGAAATCTCAAGCTTGAATTGAATAATTCACAAATTTAGACACATGGCCTATAAAGAAATTTTTGTATAAACAAAATATGACATTGAGGCATAGACTTAACAACTTGCATTTAACATACACAAGTTTAAAAATTAAATATGATCTATTTAATTTAAATCATATTTTTATTTATCTNTTTAATTTAAATCATATTTTATTTATCTAGTGTTAATGGGATTAGTTTAGTTAATAAAGATTAAGACATGTCTAAACTTATCATTAACAGTCTCCTCTTAGTAGATAATCTATATTATATTACAAAATGTGACAACCTTTTCCGCGTCTTAAACTTTTGCCAACCAATAAAAAACTATTTTTATTTATTTATTGCAAGAATAAGTATATCTAGTTAAAAAACAAAAATCTCCTACCCCACACAAATAGGAGAAAAATTCAGCTGGCCCGCGGAGAGAATTTGACCAAACAGCATGGCATGCCAAGTGTCACTCTTTAAAACCCTCTGCCACAAAAAAACTGGCGTCTTTTCGACTCGAGAACACGTGGGATTTGCTAAGAACTCGTTCCCGGCAACAATGGTCCACCTTCAGTCTTGTATATTCTTAACATAACCCCCATTACGATTCAACCCATTTTCTTCCTTTTTCCAGCCATTTCCCCTTCTAACCATTTTGAGTCTCTCGACGGTACCTCGCCTCAACACATTGCAAAAGCTTCTGGTGGGTCTCTCTATCTTGGCCTGCCAGCATATGTGAGTTATCTGCTTGAGTTTTTGTTTATGTGATCGGTGTTATCAAATTTGATGGGGTCGTTTAAATTTTGTATTTTATTGTTGGTTCTAGCAATGGGTGGATTAATTTAACTGAATGTTGTTGTTGCATTGGGATTATGGAGAAATGGCCAAATGGGTATTCAATAATTAGGATTCATGTGAAATCTGAAAATATGAAAATTATGCTGAATTTTGTTTTTTCCTTTGTAAAATTTGGAATTAGGGTCTTTGAATTAAGAGTTGATTTCTAGATCATTGGTGATTAAAAGATTTTCTATATGGGGTCTCAATATCAGTTTTAGAAGGCCTAGTCAACCAAGTTTATTTAGTTTGGAAACTACTCTTAATCTATTCTCTTGGAATTTTGTATCAATATTAGAGAGTTGAAGGAAGCTTTATGAAAGCTCTGATCTGAGTCTCGTTTTGGCAGCATTCCATATTTTTGTGTTCTCTGGAATAAATAATGCTTTTTTCTTGGTTTACTTAAAATATTACACAGTATTTCACGTTAGTATATAATCTTCATTGCATTTTTGTGCCTGATGACGTTTTTCACGTTAGGGTATTGTCTTAGTCTGTATTTCCATTTTATACTTAACATCTACATAGCTTGATTTCTATTATTTTGTGCTTATGGTACTACCTGGTGTCTCAGAATTAAGTTGTACAGTCATAGATCTTTCTAAAGTTGGGCTACACTAATATTAATCCAAAATAGCATTCACTATGCTATAGGTATTTTTTCTTAGCTTTCATTTTCATTTAGGTGTGTACCGGTATTTAGTTCATCAATTTTACATGCCAGGATGGCTATCAGCTTCAGGTATTGGGATGATTGTGCTAATCCCCAGGACTTGGAGGCAATGTGGGAGGTACCTGAAGTGAGCACTGAATGGTTAGGTGCTGGAGAGGCAAAGGGACACAAAGTTCACCTCTCACGAGATCCTGATGGACAGCCATATTTGACACAAACTGAAATTAGGGTAAAACAATTTTGACTCTTCTCTGAAGATAAAATAAGGCTGAATTAAGATTGCTTTTTGTGGATGGTTTATACTTGTCATAAACACAAATATTAAATTTACTGTTTTCTAAATCTCTCAAATTCTACTATGGTAAGATTTTCTGGCACTTTTTGTGGGACACTATTAGAATCTCTCTGTTCCTTTTTGCTTTTTTCTAAAATTTAAAGATACCCAAATAAACAAACATCTGCACAAAATTCCAGTGAATTATCATTGAAAAGTTCATTTATTGTAACTTCTACTATTCGCATGACCATTTTGGTTTTTTCCATTATTGACAATGCTTCTAATAAATATTTACCAAACACTGAACCACTTTTGAATGCAATTTTCCAATATTTTTATTGAACATTAGTTTTACAGAATGTTTTAGAGTTAGCTTTTAGAAGTAGGTTTTAAAGAGCAATGGCAACCTCAAACTTAGCCTAATAGATATAGGTTGCACTCTTGAATTGAATGCTTATACTTTGGATCATAGTTTTACTAAATACAACAGAATCATGATTTATAGTTAAATTGAAAGTATGAATATGCACGATGGGCAAAAATGAAGATTTTATGGATTTAATCTCTTAAACAGAAACACTACTTGTCCTTTTAACGTTTATTCTAACACGTTTCCATTTCTTCTATACTTCTGGCATATCATAATATATTTTAGAAATGTTAAATAATGGAAGTTTTTTTAAATTGCATAAAATATTTTTGATGGATTCAACTTATGCTTGTAGATGACGCTCTTGGATTTCTTTATTTATTACTTTGCATCATTTTGGTGTATATTTTCAGGCTGTAGCTGAGATTGTCATTGACAGGCACTTTCATTCGCAGATAGATCCTGTATGTCATCTTTAGTAAAATATTTTATGATATTATTCATGGTTTCTGTTATTCCTAAAATCTAAATGCTGAATAAGATAGGCCGACAGTATTTTCAGCATTATGCAATATAATGTTAAAGTTTTTGGATGTTTTCTTTCTTCCTTTTGGAGCAACACCAATTCGCGTCCTCCTTGTGCAATCTTTTCTCTCATCACTTTTAACCATATAATTCTTTTGTCCTCTTTCCTCTCCTATTTGATTCTCCTGATTTTGAACAGTGAAGCATTTGCATCTCTACAGTTTACTTCTCCACAGTGCTGTTGAAAAAACAGTATAGTCTTGTATTTGTTGAAGTTATATCAAACATTGAAGCCATATATAGGTACTCCTCACCCGCATATCATTTAGCTAAACCGGCGGGGACAGGTGAATAAAATGAAACAGAAATGCTGTTTGAGTGTTTAGTCTTCTATGAAATATTATAGGACAATATTCTTGCTGTGTTTTCTTGCACAGCAGTCTAAGCTCCTTTGAAGTTTTTTTAAGTACTATAGCAGAGGTCTAGAGCAAATAGACTTTATTTTACCATATTGATGAAGGGTGAGAACAGCAGACACAGAATGTGGGAACAACACAGACCTATCTTTTGTTTAAACTTTTGAATCTTACTGATTTGCATTACTTTTATGATTAAACACAACAATTTCAATTCTAAAGAGTGTTTGGCTTCATTTTAGCTTTTAAGTCGGGAATTCCATCCTTGCTGCAGGTTATGATTTGTGCTATTGCTGAACTTGAAAGTGATAGGCAACTCCTTGTTATGCACTGTGACCGTAAATCTAAAGAGCCTACTCTGGGGCTTATGCAGCTTCTATTGAAAACAACTGAGTGGTTGGTGAGGTACTGGCTAGATGTTGTTAGCATATTTAATGTACTTTATAACTGCCAAAATTTCTTATTTCATTTTTTATATGATGTTGGTTCAGTAAAGTTAATTAACTATGAGTTACAGTGAATTAGGTTACCGTTCATATGTAGCAGAAGGGAATACAGATCTCCTGTTCCATCCCTTTATAAACATATATTTTGGGGCTGCTTATATTAAATGGTTGTCAAACTTTCAGGACCAGTAAGTATTCATATGACCCATTTATGTAGTGTGCACTGTCAATGTAATATTGCCAAGTGGTTGTCATGTTTGTTTGTCCTGAGATATTTATAATTGAGGGGCATTGCCTGCAGAAAAAGAAGTGAAGAGTTTATTGTAAGGGCATATAAAGGTGGTACAAAGAAGGCGACTCATAAATCAACTTTGCCTTATTGGAAACGATATCTCTCAGTCAAAGAAAGTCTTCCAAGCAGGTGGTTGTTCCCTTTCCTTCTTGATAGATTGAAGTTCACTTGAATAATTTGAATTTTTAGGAGATTGTTTTGAAACAGATTTTTTAGGGTACTTTGTTAATGCTGTCTATCATTATTTATTCGTAGACTGACAGATATACAGATTCTTTTGATGAACATTTAGGATCAATTAAGCTCAGTTTATTTTATGGAAAGTAACATGCTAGAAAGTGTTTCATTTTTTTAATATATATAACATTCTTTGTTTGTTGTAGAAAATCTAACTTCCCATTTCTGGTGTTTAGTGCAGAAAATGTTTTATTTTCCTATGCTTGGTCTACTTTTCATCAGAAAATATTTCTAGTTTAATGAAAAACATCTCATCTAGAAGAGAAAAGAAGCAGAAGTGATTTTCCAGAAAGAATCAAACACTGGAAGATTATAAGGCACACATCATTTTCCAAGAAAATGTTTCTAATTGAGAATACTTTACAAAAGAATATTTTCAATTGAAAATGATTTCTAGAAAACTTCCTTTTACTGATTTTTTTTTTTATTTTTTTTTAAATTCATGCTATTTTCTACAAAATACATCCAGTCAGTATGGACACATTTGGGAAAACCAAACTTTCTTGTCTGTGTTTTCAAGATTTTGCCTAAGGTTAAAGAAGTATATGTACAACAATACCTCTAGCAATTAGGTTGACTTAAAATCAGAAGTTTGGACCCTTATCTCCAGTATGTATAATATTTTCTTTCTTTGTCATCTTTCAGTAATATATATCTTTCTTTTGTCCCCTTTGAGTCCCAGTTACATTAGTTTGCTTTTCAAATGCGTTCAATCATGTGATTACTATAGACAATCTACTGAAGCACAACTAGATGTTAGTATGTGAGTTATATAAAAATAACAGTAGCGTATTGGATTATAAATCAGAATCTATTTGCTGGGTTAGTCATAAAGCTCAAATTTAAGCGAGTAGTTCAAAAAATCGTACTGCTTTTGCTTCATTCTTGTGCAGAAAGTCTGTTGATGATGGTCCTGAGAGCAATGCACCTGCACGTGCGCCTGCTCCTACTCTTGCAGCTGCATCAGAAAACTCAGGTGGTCAATTTGGCAGTCTTTTATTTCCCCTCCTTGTGCATTGAGTGGTCTAGACCTTATTCTCACCTTCCACCCTGGTTAAATGTGTGGAGCCGTTGCTAGATCCTCATGACTTTGAATTCATAATTTCAATTTCCTTTCTGTGATTTGTTGGCATTTCCCTTTGTATTTGGATTATTATACATGGTCTGATTGTTTATCCTCTCTAGGAATGGAACACTTTGAAATTGGATTTCTGGAAATTCTTGTGTGGGAAGTTTTAGGAACAATACAACCTTTTCCAAACCCAATATTTTATTCCGTGTTTCAGGATTTCAGTTTGTGATGCAGCAAAATAAATCCATCAAAGAAATTTTTCTAATTTTTGTTTTGTTTTGTTTTGGAAAGCAAATTGAGAGTTATTTGAAAGGAAAATCAAGCAGCTTGAAAAACCTCACCTATGTGCCAAGACACCTTGCCAAGCGCAGAACCACCGAGTCACCTTCACTGCCAAGTTTAGTTTCTTATTGACAATGTTGTAACCACTGAAAAGTTCCTGTCAAATGTCCCTTTAGTAAATAAACATGGGTAATTAGTTGTTGTGGAAACCCAAAGCTTTTCTTATAATGGTTTATTTCTATAAGTTTTTGCATATAGATGCCTAAGTTCTATTCACTATATGTTTAATTAGATTGGATTAATTGACAGTTCACTTTTGCTTGTTATTTCCATGATTCAGTATAACTGTTTTAGACATATATTTTTGCAATGCTGGTTGGTGGTGTTAGATGTCACATCAAGAAATGAAAAAGATAGAGGCAAGAACAAGAGGCAGAGGATTAGTTAATAAAATTCTATGGGGAAGAAGTTGGTAGTTTAAGATGTTAGGTGCTAATTGCTACCTACTGTGCTAAACATGTGATCAGAAAGAACAGATATCACTTTGGTGATAGATCAAAATAATCTGCATTTAATTGTACTTTACTCATCATGTGATGAGAGTTGCAAAGAGAATGGTAGAAAATGCTTTTTTATTACTATCATCTAATATTGGTGCTTTTTATTAATTCCTTTTCTTTCTTCTAAGTTAATTTATATTGATCATAATCTTGTCATCATCCCTGATTTATATCGTATTTAGAAGATTTTAATATTAACCCTTTTATCAATACCTTGCTATATAGGCTGACAAATTTTTTACCATGTCTTCTGAAGGAGGAGGTCAATACACATTTTGGGACTCCAGAACTTCTCCAGAGGACATGGAAGACATGTGGAATCATCCTGTTGTCCTGAAAGAATGGACTAAATCTAAAGAGCGACGGGGAAAAGTGCGTTTTTCTCATGACGAGAAGAAGAGGCCTTATCTTTCCCCGGTGGAATTGAAGGTATGGTTCTATTACTGTGAAGAATCACTTAAGTGTACTTGTGATTAATTAATTAATATATTGGTTTGACTTGTTTTGTTCTTCTCTCTGCCTTTCTCCTGCATGCAGCTGACACATGATGGCATTCTATATAATTTTCCTTGAAATTGCCCCTTTTTTTTTCCTCTAGAATTTTTGGTGCAATCTGCTAACTTTATTGTTTATAATACTGTGGCAGGCGCATTTATGTTGGGATGGGATAGTTTGTTTTCCATATTTATGTTGTTTTGCCTATGATATTTTTAACAGAAGTACCCAAATAGCTTGGTACATAGTGATTGCAAAGGATGTGTCCTATCAAATTGTGAGAAATTTCTGGTTTTTGCTTTGATTTGTTGCTAGTGCATGGCCCGAAAACAAAATTGTGGCTAGTGCAACTATAGATATAGTTATCATGTTACCGGCCCAATGTTGATGATCAGTACAAAGTATTTATCTGCTCTGCTGAAATAGTTACTATAGTTTCATGAGAAAATGGAGGTAAACAACTCCTGTTGATGTATCACAAAAATATTGTCCTTCAAGCTGGCTGTAGGAAGGATTAATTTTTCATTCACTTAATTATGGCATAGAGCCTAATTTCTAAATTTTATTAGTGTTGACTGTTGAAGAAATGAAACTCATATGAGAATAAAGTGTGTGACTCTTAACTTATTAATCTTTTCTGACAGGCAGTTGCAGATATAATTCTGTTCAAATACTTCAGTACGAAGGGAATTAAACCTGTGAGTATATATTCTAAGTGGTGGTATTCAATTTTGTGATAGATTAGACATGATTATGTGGATTTCTTTTGGGCTATTTCTTTTTGGGTTATCCACATTTGCCACACTCAGTGTATACCTAAAAAGGAGAAACGAAGATAATGATAGACAAAAATAGATTCCTTTTGTTTTTCTTTGGTCCAGTGGAAGTTACAACCGGGGTGGCTTATCCCCTCTCAAAATCCCACCCGCTCGGTCCCAATGGGATTTGAACAAGGGATTATCAGGAGTTTTATTCATTCTTTATTTTTTATAAATAATATAAAGAAATAAGATTATTAAAATAACTAATCTACCAAAAGGATGCAGGAAATTTTAATACTACTGAGATTATGAAACTCGCTAGTCTGTCTTATTTATTTATTGTTATTATGCTTGTCTTTTTCAATCTATATACTTTTTGATCTACATTTATTCATAGTACATTGGATATTAATTTCCCTATAATTTTTACTGAGAATTATTTGGTGTGCAGGCATCACTTTGTGCTCTTTCGGAGATTGTTAGCATGCGTTTTGTGAATGGTGTTGGAGCATGCCCTGGATTAATGGGGATCAGCTATTCAACTGCTTTCTGGCTTTACTTGTATGTGCAGGACATATCCATGATCGAGCTTTTAAAATATATTATACATGCACCCATTTTTTTTTTGCAGTTTTGGAAAATCAGATGTATTATGAAGTTACAGTAACTCCTTTTTAATCATATGGACTTTGCCCAATTCTAGCGTTCAGTTATCTTCTTCATACAGAAATATGCCCTCACTTGAGAAAGCTTTTAAATTTTGCAACTATCTTTGATTTTCCATAGTAAGAAAAAAATCTTTTGTCTGAATATTATCAAGAAATGGATATTTTGTGTTCAAGCATGCCTGGTTTCTATTCTCAAAGCTATTTCTTTTTTCAGGGAATTGGGCTACAGAGCTTACACACTTGAATCCGTTGATGATCTGACTAAGCCATTTGTGTCCATGTACTTTGGCACTGCCTATGTAGCATGGTTATCAGAGTATGAAGGGAGGTACGTCTGACTGCAGTTATACATTCTTCTCATCTGTGGAATAAAGTTATATTTTCTCTACCCAACATCTTACTCTTTTCGCTGGATAATGGCATGGTAATCCAGATTTTAATATATATTGGACTAACCCCTGCGACCATGGCACATATTTATCAAGTAAACAAACGGCATTGATCATTCCACTTGTCAATTATGCCTGTTGTATGGTACCACTTGTGGTATTGAACAACTAGTCATGTCGTTTTTCTTTGTCAAAAATTGTTTGATAATTAAGCAGAAACGTTTGGCATTGCTCTTGATTGTTTGTTTTCTTGTCACTTTATTGACCAAGTCATATTCAATTGAATGATTGTAATTCAGGGAAAGATCTCCAGACTTTGTTCTTCAAGCATATATTTTAGGGCCAAAAAATGTGAACACTGACGAGAATTGTTCACTCCGGCTTAAATATGAGGAAGTTTACAGCAAATATGAAGATTCAAAGAAGTATATAAATCTCTAATGTGACTTACAGTTGTGTGTACTATCTTTTGGTGCTTTTTTGGCTGATTAGAATATGTCTTTTTTTGTACACAGGAGTCACGATAGCTGCTCCATCATGTAAATTGACAATTGCCTTCCAAAGTTCTTGCATGATTACGTAGCCTCCATGCAAAGTTGTTCTCTTTGTATTTCATTTGAGAATTTGTAACTATGGTAGGGAAACGAGATAGCTGGTGTTATACAAAAAAAAAACATATGATTTGTTTCAAATGGAGTTACTTACATCCTGTACAGAATCTATTGTCTTTTCAGAAAATTCAATTCAATTGATATGCAAATGAAGTTCTTCCGTTGCAAAAATATAATCTAATTGAATGTGTCTCATTCTCAGTACTCCAAGGAACTAGTTTCCTCTCTCTCTGTCTCTATATCTCTTTTGTTTTTAAATTCTTTTGGGGATGGAGTGGGAAGTGATCAATTGTAGATTAATTGAGTGCTTATAATTTTATGCTTCCAAAACTTTATTCATATGATTACAAATACACTGTAGTCTACCTTGAAAACATTTCTCTTTACTGTCTAAAAACTATGAATGTGGTCAGTTTTATGCTTGTTTAAAATTTTCAATATGTTGAATGATTATTTAAATAATAATTTAACCCTGATTAAATGAGCATGCGAATATGGGTATACGGTAAGAATTGATGAATACTTCGCATTTTTCTTTTAAAAGAAAAATGTTTTCATATATAAAATATTAAATTTATATTACTAAAAGAGTATTCTTGATAACCTATTATGGAATAAATTATAAATAAAAAGATTCTTATTTTTAGTAGAATCCTATTTATAAAATTCTCATATTGGTTCTATATATATATATATATATATATATATTTTTTTTTTTTTTTTGTGGTTACATTAGAGTACAATGTATTGGGGTATAAAGAGAGGAAAAAATATGGTGTGAATAGAACTCATGACTTCAAATACTCTAGTTTTTATGATTAGAGGAGGTGCCATTAGACCTAAAGTTCATTCGCCGATTCCATTTACATCTTAGTAGGTCTAGTAAAAATTTTGCAAGTTTAGGAGGGGCAGAAATATTTGAGCATGAATGTATCACTCTTGAGAAACTCGACATGTACGCATGTGAAGTAGTATAAAAAATTTGAGGTGTGTACAAAAAAAAAGAATTTAGGTGAGTCTATTAAAATTTAAGTGAGTTTTGTTACACATTATGTGAGATAGTGTATAAAAATTTAGCCATACAATTGATGCCAAAATATTTAAGATGCATCCAATTATATTCAAATATATAAATATCATATGTGCCGGGTGTAAGAAGTATAAAAACAACACGTGTTTAAATAACATCACTGATTTAATTAAAGCTTATATATTGTCTAAATATNTACAATTGATGCCAAAATATTTAAGATGCATCCAATTATATTCAAATATATAAATATCATATGTGCCGGGTGTAAAAAGTATAAAAACAACACGTGTTTAAATAACATCACTGATTTAATTAAAGCTTATATATTGTCTAAATATGCATATACATGGGAAATATGATCAGGTAAAATAGTATATAATTTGAATTTCAAGGATATAGCAATAGGATTCATGGCTGCCACGTCCTTATTTTAGTTTTTGTACATTTTGGGACAGCTCCAGATTTGACGCTCTTTCTTTAATTTTTATTCATTAATGGTGGTTATTTTATTCTTTTATTCAGGTACATGTGAAATAGTGTCAAGTAAAATAATATATAATTTATATATTTTTTTAAAGCGACAAGCATAGTGTTAATTAAATTGATACTTGTAATTCTCATATTGACATTTTTTTTAATTGTTCATAATTGTACACGTTTAAATAAATTGGAAATCCAAAAAAGAAATTACTTGGAATCTGCTAGTTTTTCCTGCCGTTGTTAGGAAACCTTGAGAGTGAAGTAACTTGTGATTTCCTAACTCATTATGGTAGATTATATATAAATATAAGTAAGGGTAGAAGCACCCATACCCATCAAAGATTAGTGAGTTAGTGAGAGATCAGAGATCATCATTCAGTGATTGGTTATGGTGATGGATGATTGTAGAGAGCGTAATTCCGTAGGGTTGAGATTTAACCCTCCAGAAGAAGAGTTGGTAAGAATCTATCTGCTGAGAAAGGTTCTGGACCTTTTGATGACATTTTTACCATATATGTGTGTGATTTATATGGCGAGAAAAACCCATGGGATTTATGGGAAAATCTTAAAGGGAGCAAGAGCTTTAACAGGAGCGAGGTTTATGTTAGTACCAAGCAGAAAAAGAAAAGCATGAAGGGTTCTCAGGTGGATCGCTGTATAGGGTTAGGGTGCTGGTCCGGTGAGGACTCTCCAAAATCTGTTTACAGCCTCAAGAATCCAAAGTTAAAGATTGGGTCAAGGAAACAATTCCATTTTGAGAAGAGTGAAACTGAGCAAGACGGTGGATGGATCATATTGGAGTATAGTCCTGATCAATCTTGGTTTGACTTGTTTTGTTCTTCACTCTGCCTTTCTCCTGCATGCAGCTAACACATGATGACATTCTATATAATTTTCCTTGAAATTGCCCCTTTTTTTTTCCTCTAGAATTTTTGGTGCATTCTCCTAACTTTGTAGTTTATAATACTGTGGCAGACGCCTTTATTTTGGGATGGGATAGTTTGTTTTCCATATTTATGGTGTTTTGCCTATGATATTTTTAACAGAAGTACCCAAATAGCTTTGTACATAGTGATTGCAAGGGATGAGTCCCATCAAATTGTGAGAAATTTCTGGTTCTTGCTTTGATTTGTTGCTAGTGCATGGCCCAAAAAAAAAATTGTGGCTAGTGCAACTATAGATATAGTTATCATGTTACCAGCCCAATGTTGATGATCAGTACAAAGTATTTATCTGCTCTGCTGAAATAGTTACTATAGTTTCATGAGAAAATGGAGGTAAACAACTCCTGTTGATGAATTACAAAAATATTGTCCTTCAAGCTGGCTGTAGGAAGGATTAATTTTTCATTCACTTAATTATGGCATACAGCCTAATTTCTAAATTTTATTAGTGTTGACTGTTGAAGAAATGAAACTCATAAGAAAATAAAGTGTGTGACTCTTAACATATTAATCTTTTCTGACAGGCAGTTGCAGATATAATTCTGTTCAAATACTTCAGTACGAAGGGAATTAAACCTGTGAGTATATATTCNTGTTGATGAATTACAAAAATATTGTCCTTCAAGCTGGCAGTAGGAAGGATTAATGTTTCATTCACTTAATTATGGCATACAGCCTAATTTCTAAATTTTATTAGTGTTGACTGTTGAAGAAATGAAACCCATAAGAAAATAAAGTGTGTGACTCTTAACATATTAATCTTTTCTGACAGGCAGTTGCAGATATAATTCTGTTCAAATACTTCAGTACGAAGGGAATTAAACCTGTGAGTATATATTCTAAGTGGTGGTATTCAATTTTGTGATAGATTAGACATGATTATGTGGATTTCTTTTGGGCTATTTCATTTTGGGTTATCCACATTTGCCACACTCAGTGTATACCTAAAATGGAGAAATGAAGATAATGATAGACATAAATACATTTTTTTTTTTGTTTTTCTTTGGTCCACTGGAAGTTATTACCGGGGTAGCTTATTTTCTCCCAAATCCCACCCACTCGGTCCCAATAGGATTTGAACAAGGGACTATTAGGAGTTTTATTCATTCTTATTTTTTTTTTATAAATAATATAAAGAAATAAGATTATTAAAATAACTAATCTATCAAAAGGATGCAAGAAATTTTAATACTATTGAGATTATGAAACTCGGTAGTCTGTCTTATTTATTTATTATTATTAAGCTCGTCTCTTTCAATCTATATACTTTTTGACCTACATTTATTCATAGTACATCGGATGTTAATTTCCTTGTAATTTTTACTGAGAATTATTTGGTGTGTAGGCATCACTTTGTGCTCTTTCGAAGATTGTTAGCATTCGTTTTGTGAATGGTGTTGGGGCGTGCCCTGGATTAATAGGGATCAACTATTCCACTGCTTTCTGGCTTTACTTGTATGTGCAGGACATATCCATGATTGAGCTTTTAAAATATATTATATATGCACCCATTTTTTCTTTTTGCAGTTTTGGAAAATCATATGTATTATTTATTTTTTTAAGCGATAAGCATAGTATTAATTAAATTGATACTTGTCAATCTCATATTGGCATTTGTTTTTAATTGTTCATAATTGTACACGTTTAAATAAAAATTGGAAATCCAAAAAAAATAAAAATGAGCAACTACTTGGAATCTTCTAGATTTTTCTGCTGTTATTAAGAAACCATGGGAGTGAAGTAACTTGTGATTTCCTAACTCATTATAATATAAGTAGGGGTAGAAGCATCCATACCCATCAGAGATTAGTGAGTTAGTGAGAGATCAGAGATCATTGTTCAGTAATTGGTTATAGCGATGGATGATTGTAGAGAGTGTGTTCCCGCAGGGTTGAGATTTAGTCCTACAGAAGAAGAGTTGGTGAGAATCTATCTACTGAGAAAGGTTCTAGACCTTTCTAATGACATTTTTACTATACCTATATGTGATTTATATGGCGAGAAGAACCCATGGGATTTATGGGAAAATCTTAAAGGGAGCAAGAATTTTAATGGAAGCGAGGTTTATGTTGTTACCAAATTGAAAAAGAAGAGCATGAAGGGTTCTCGGGTGGATCGTTGTATAGGGTTAGGGTGCTGGTCTAGTGAGGACTCTCCAAAACCTATTTACAGCCTCAAGAATCCAGAGTTAAAGATTGGATCAAGAAAACGATTCCGTTTTGAGAAGAGTGGAACTGAGCAAGACGGTGGATGGATCATGTTGGAGTATAGTCTTGATCAATCTTGGTTGAAGAAAGTAGCTTCTAACCATCAGAATATTGTTAATGATTTGGTGATATGCAAATTTAAAAAGAATCCGAGACGGCAATCGCAATCATTGCCTATTGCAGCTGTGGCTGTGTCTGCGGATACTGATGAAGAGAAGAATAACAAGAACAAGGGTAAGAAAAGAAAGCTGCAAGGGCAGGGTGAAGAGGTATCAGAGAATAACAAGAAACTAAGGGAGGGTGGCAAGGCTGATCATCAAGTCACAAACAAACAAGTGCTGCTAAATAAGGATCCTCATAGTCATAGTGATGAATCTGTTATCGTGGTGGAAGATGATGATGATCAGAGTAAAGGGAAGTACAAGATTAATAATCAAGTCATGGTTGATGATCCCTTGAGTTTTAGTGCTGATGAATTTCAATTTCTGCGGTATATGCTTGAAGAAGATCTTATGCAGCCTCATGATGAAAGGAGTGAGAATCAGCAAGTCATAGTCGATAATCAATTTCAAAATTGGGATGAAAACATGTGCTTCGACTTTGACTGGCTTTATACGATTGACCCAGATCTGGCCCCGCGCATGGATGAGCTCGGCTATCTACATCCTCTAACTGCTACGGCTGCTACTGCGACTGCTGCTGCTGCTGCTGCTGCTAAAGTGCTTTGAGTTTCAATGATATAGCAATGGGATTCATGGCTGCCACGTCTTTATTTTAGTTTCTGTACATTCTGGGACAGCTCCAGATCTGATGCTCTTTCTTTAATTTTTATTCATTAATGGTGGTTCTTTTATTCTTTTTAGACTAATATATGCTATGAATATAATTAATTCTTGGTTTGTCTCAAACAATTTTTGTTGCTCTGTTTACTGTAATCAATAGCCCTGAGATAGGGATTATGGATCAATGGATGGAGCACACATCCTAATCAATTTTATTGCTTTATTGTTTATAAGTTAACACAGTGTTGTTTATAAAATAATCCATTATTATTGGCATCTACCTAATTCACGCATCACTTTCTGTTCGTTACTGCATAATCTTGGCTTAGTTCAAAAGTAAAAACATGTACTTACCCAGTAACAGAAGGGATTAAAAGCTATCAATATTATTTTTGGAGACTAATGCCTTCAATATTAATTCTTGCTTTGTCTCACAATTGTTATTGCTTTGTTTATTATGAAGTAATCAAGAAGCTTGATAAGGATTATGGATCAATGGATGAAGGCACAATCTGAACTACTTCTAATGATACTCGAGCTAGTGAAATAATCTGAAAACCATTAATTAACCTATATCTGCAAAAATAAGTCATATAAGCTAATAATTCAACTGTGTCGAGCATAATTTTATAGGCTACCAAAAAATAGCTAATATTGGCATCGAATGGAATCATATTGCAGAAACTGAAGTCAATGCCATGTCATGCCATGAGTATGAACAGAAGTAAAATCAATAAGAAGATGTAAGCTTAGATGTACACATTGTGATGGTGCTAAGGTTCTGATATGGATCGATAGAAGTTTTTTTAGTTATTCTTTGATTGGTAATAGTAAGAGTTAAACAGGGAGCTAATTGAACATGGTCTTGACCATCAACCCTATTTATAATCACATAGGTCTTAAAGATGACGTGAAGCAAATACATCATTGAGCATGCACCATGAATTTTATTGCAGTTAAAGGCAAAATTCAACATAAAGTGTATTCTAGAACTTATTCTGTTACAGACTATTTACATGACCACGATTTCCCCAAATACCACATTGTCGAAGTAATATTTTAATGATAGTAAAAACTTGAAAGGATTTCTCTTTACCGTCTAAAAAATCTGAATGAGGTGAGTTATTCTTGTTTAAATTCATTCAGTAAAATTACCAAAAAAATATTCATTCAATAGGTTAAATGACTATTTAAATAATAATTCAATATAAATTAATGAGCATGCAAATATCAATAAAAGGCAAGAGATATTGATTGGTATGTATAAGTACACACAACACAAATGGTCTAGGAATCTCTCAAAAAGATTAAGGTCTTATTTTTCTATATTCATAGCTATAAAATCTAGCTATAATTATTTATGACCAAAAATAAAATAAAAATTGGCAGGTACTTTGCAATTTTCTTTTAAAAGAAAAACAATTTCATATGTAAAATCTTAAATTTCTTTTATTGCTAAAAGAGTATTCTTGAAAACCTATTATGGAAAATATTATAAATCTACAAGTAAAAATCATGACAACCTTGGACATGGTCTCTTTTTCGTAATTCCTCTACTTTCCGATTAACTATTATGATACTGTAAATGGTAGAGAATAAAAAGATTTAGATTTTAGTAGAATCCTAATTATAAAATTTTTATACTGGTTCCATTTCATTGTTTTTTAGTTACATTGGAGTAAAATGCGTTGACGAAAGGGGAAGAAAGTATATAATGAGAATATAATCGATCCATGATATCAAATAAGTTCTTATGACTAGAGGAGATGCTACTAGACGTATAGGTCATTAGCCGGTTCCATTTACATTTTAGTAGGTCTAGTAAAACTCATTTGCAAGTCTAGGAGGGTCAGAAATATTTAGGTATGAATTATCACTCTTTTGAGAAACTTGACATGCATGAATGTGATGTAGTATACAAAATTGGAGGTGTGCCAAAAAATAGTTTCAATTAGTGTATTAAAATTTACGTGAATCTAGTTAGAGTAATGATTTTCTCACACTATGTGAGATAGTGAGTAAAGATGTAAAGATTGAGCCATATAATTGATACAAAAATATTTTAGGTGCATCCAGTTATATTCAAATATATAATATCATATGTGAAGAGTGTAAAAAGTATAAAAATAAAACATGTATAAATAACATCACTCATCTAATTAAGTTTATATATTGTCTAAGTATACATATACATGTGAAATAGTGTCAAGTAAAATAGTATATAATTTATATACTTTTTTTTAAGCGACAAGCATAGTATTAATTAAATTGATACCTATCAATCTCATATTGCCTTTTTTTTTTTTTTTTTTGCTGGGCATTTGTTTTTTTAATTGTTCACAATCACGCCAAAACAGGGATGATGGCAAGCAAGACAAACTTGCCATGTTTAATTGATAGGGTGTTAGAGTATATGCTTGGACGAACCAACCAGGTCGCAGATGCCTTCAGTAGGAAGACAAAGCTGGCGGCATTTAAGTTTGAGGCAATGGCAGCCACCAGCAGGGTCACGACTCACGAGTACCCTACCACATCGTATTCGAGATGGGCTTTAAAAAGGACCCGTGAGAAGCCTTTTCTTTCGCACCAAATTAAGGAATGCAAAACTCGGCTTGGATCAAGGATGGGCTCTTGGTTACAAAAGGGAGTACACATTTAAATAAAAATTGGAAATCTAGAAAAAATAATTGAGCAATTACTTAGAACTTAGTAGTTTTTCCTGATGTTGCTAGGAAACCTTGGGAGTGAAGTAACTTTTGGTTTCTTAACTCAGTATGGTAGATCATATATAAATATAAGTAGGGTTTGAAGTACCCATACACATAAAAAAATAGCAAATTAGTGAGAGATCAAAGATCATCATTCAGTGATTAATTATGATGTTTGATGGGTGTGAAGAGTGTGTTTCCATAGGGTTAAGATTTAGTCCTACTTTTTGTGGGACACTATTAGAATCTCTTTGTTCCTTTTTGTTTTGTTTTGTTTTTTTTTTTTTTTTTTTNATTTAAAGATACCCAAATAAACAAACATCTGCACAAAATTCCAGTGAATTATGATTGAAAAGTTCATTTATTGTAACTTCTACTATTCGCATGACCATTTTGGTTTTTTCTATTATTGACAATGCTTCTAATAAATATTTACCAAACACTGAACCACTTTTGAATGCAATTTTCTAATATTTNTGCAATTTTCCAATATTTTTATTGAACATTAGTTTTACAGAATGTTTTAGAGTTAGCTTTTAGGAGTAGGTTTTAAAGAGCAATGGCAACCTCAAACTTAGCCTAACAGATATAGCTTGCACTATTGAATTGAATGCTTATTCTTTGGATCATAGTTTTACTAATTACAACAGAATCATGATTTATAGTTAAATTGAAAGTATGAATATGCAAGATGGGCAAAAATGAAGATTTTATGGATTTAATCTCTTAAACAGAAACACTACTTGTCCTTTTAAAGTTTATTCTAACACGTTTCCATTTCTTCTATACTTTTGGCATATCATAATATATTTTAGAAATGTGAAATAATGGAAGTTTTTTAAATTGCATAAAATATTTTTGATGGATTCAACTTATGCTTTTAGATGATGCTCTTGAATTTCTTTATTTATTACTTTGCATCATTTTGGTGTGTATTTTCAGGGTGTAACTGAGATTGTCATTGACAGGCACTTTCATTCGCAGATAGATCCTGTATGTCATCTTTAGTAAAATATTTTATGATATTATTCATGGTTTCTGTTATTCCTAAAATCTAAATGCTGAATAAGATAGGCCGACAGTATTTTCAGCATTATGCAATATAATGTTAAAGTTTTTGGATGTTTTCTTTCTTCCTTTTGGAGCAACACCAATTCGCGTCCTCCTTGTGCAATCTTTTCTCTCATCACTTTTAACCATATAATTCTTTTGTCCTCTTTCCTCTCCTATTTGATTCTCCTGATTTTGAACAGTGAAGCATTTGCATCTCTACAGTTTACTTCTCCACAGTGCTGTTGAAAAAACAGTATAGTCTTGTATTTGTTGAAGTTATATCAAACATTGAAGCCATATATAGGTACTCCTCACCCCCATATCATTTAGCTAAACTGGCGAGGACAGGTGAATAAAATGAAACAGAAATGCTGTTTGAGTGTTTAGTCTGCTCTGAAATATTATAGGACGATATTCTTGCTGTGTTTTCTTGCACAGCAGTCTAAGCTCCTTTGAAGTTTTTTTAAGTACTATAGGCAGAGGTCTAGAGCAAACAGACTTTATTTTACCATATTGATGAAGGGTGAGAACAGCAGACACAGAATGTGGGAACAACACAGACCTATCTTTTGTTTAAACTTTTGAATCTTACTGATTTGCATTACTTTTATGATTAAACACAACAATTTCAATTCTAAAGAGTGTTTGGCTTCATTTTAGCTTTTAAGTCGGGAATTCCATCCTTGCTGCAGGTTATGATTTGTGCTATTGCTGAACTTGAAAGTGATAGGCAACTCCTTGTTATGCACTGTGACCGTAAATCTAAAGAGCCTACTCTGGGGCTTATGCAGCTTCTATTGAAAACAACTGAGTGGTTGGTGAGGTACTGGCTAGATGTTGTTAGCATATTTAATGTACTTTATAACTGCCAAAATTTCTTATTTCATTTTTTATATGATGTTGGTTCAGTAAAGTTAATTAACTATGAGTTACAGTGAATTAGGTTACCGTTCATATGTAGCAGAAGGGAATACAGATCTCCTGTTCCATCCCTTTATAAACATATATTTTGGGGCTGCTTATATTAAATGGTTGTCAAACTTTCAGGACCAGTAAGTATTCATATGACCCATTTATGTAGTGTGCACTGTCAATGTAATATTGCCAAGTGGTTGCCATGTTTGTTTGTCCTGAGATATTTATAATTGTGGGGCATTGCCTGCAGAAAAAGAAGTGAAGAGTTTATTGTAAGGGCATATAAAGGTGGTACAAAGAAGGCGACTCATAAATCAACTTTGGCTTATTGGAAACGATATCTCTCAGTCAAAGAAAGTCTTCCAAGCAGGTGGTTATTCCCTTTCCTTCTTGATAGATTGAAGTTCACATGAATAATTTGAATTTTTAGGAGATTGTTTTGAAACAGATGTTTTAGGGTACTTTGTAAATGCTGTCTATTATTATTTATTCGTAGACTGATAGATATACATATTCTTTTGATGAACATTTAGGATTAATTAAGTTCAGTTTATTTTATGGAAAGTAACATGCTAGAAAGTGTTTCATTTTTTTTTAAAGATATATAAAATTCCTTGTTTGTGGTAGAAAATCTAACTTCTAATTTCTGGTGTTTAGTGCAGAAAACGTTTTATTTTCCTTTGCATAGTCTACTTTTCATCAGAAAATATTTCTAGTTTAATGAAAAACATCTCATCTGGAAGAGAAAAAAAGAAGTGATTTTCCAGAAAGAATCAAACACTGGAAGATTATAAGGCACACATCATTTTCCGAGAAAATGTTTCTAATTGAAAATACTTTACAAAAGAATATTTTCAATGATTTCTAGATAACTTCTTTTCACTGATTTTTTTTTTTTTTGAAAATTCATGCTATTATTATGCTCGTCTCTTTCAATCTATATACTTTTTGACCTACATTTATTCATAGTACATTGGATGTTAATTTCCCTATAATTTTTACTGAGAATTATTTGGTGTGCAGGCATCACTTTGTGCTCTTTCGGAGATTGTTAGCATTCGTTTTGTGAATGGGGTTGGGGAGTAATATATATCCTTTCTTTTGTCCCCTTTGAGTCCCAGTTACATTAGTGTGCTTTTCAAATGCGTTCAATCATGTGATTACTATAGACAATCTACTGAAGCACAACAAGATGTTAGTATGTGAGTTATATAAAAATAACAGTAGCATATTGGATTATAAATCAGAATCTATTTGCTGGGTTAGACATAAAGCTCAAATTTAAGCGAGTAGTTCAAAAAATCGTACTGCTTTTGCTTCATTCTTGTGCAGAAAGTCTGTTGATGATGGTCCTGAGAGCAATGCACCTGTACCTGCGCCTGCTCCTACTCTTGCAGCTGCATCAGAAAACTCAGGTGGTCAATTTGGCAGTCTTTTATTTCCCCTCCTTGTGCATTGAGTGGTCTGGACCTTATTCTCACCTTCCACCCTGGTTAAATGTGTGGAGCCGTTGCTAGATCCTCATGGCTTTGAATTCATAATTTCTATTTCCTTTCTGTAAGTTGTTGGCATTTCCCTTTGTATTTGGATTATTATACATGGTCTGAT
>QAOA01001421.1:0-12389 GCA_003255065.1 Cercis canadensis
AGCTGCCACAACTATTCCGAAGACAAGAAGATTAAGTTGGCTACCAAAGAGTTTGTAGGCTATGCCTTGACTTGGTGGGATCAGCTAATGACAAATGTAAGAAGGAATAGAGAAAGGCCATTCATCTCTTGGGAAGACATGAAGATCTTGATGAGAAAGAGATTTGTTCCAAGCTACTATCAAAGAGAATTGTACCAAAAGCTTCAAGGTTTGGTTCAAGGCTCTAAGAGTGTAGAGGAATACCATAAAGAGATGGAGGTGGCAATGATCCGGGCTAACATTGAAGAGGATGTTGAAGCAACCATGACTAGATTTCTTCATGGGCTGAATAGGGAGATAGCCAATGTGGTGGAAGTGCTGTCTTCTCAGGTTTTTCCTGATGTAAGCCAACCAGCGCCTAGGCTCTCAAATCTTGAGCGCCTAGGTGCTCTCCTCTCTCCCAACTTGGACAATTTATGTTCAAATCCAGATCTTCCTCTCCAAAAACATGCAATTCTCTTCAAATAGTCTTAGGAGTAGCATATGGAATAAGAAAATTGCTGAATTGGTCATAAAGTTGCAACGTGCCTATAATTTTTTTGTCGAATTTTCAGTTTTGTAGGACACTTAGGGAAGAAAACATTGACTGCTTAATCTTAACCATATCTGCTTTAATTAAATGGTTGTCATTCCAATAAATAATTTGCCATATTATGCACAAGGGTTGTTGATCCTTTCAGTTTTTACTTTTTAAGGTAATATATTTCCTAATAATTATTTGAGGGCTTGTGCTATTTTTACAGTAATAATTACTAATGCCACAGTCAATTTGTTGTAAATCATATTTATGGATTAAAATACCATTTAACCAAAATGAAAAGAATTATATTGATTGATGGGGATCACCTAAATTTAGCAAGATCCTCATTTGAAAGTCAAGAGTTTTTCTCCCTATTGCAAGAGGAACATTTTTATTTGAAACACTAATATCCATCATAAAAATAAATCGATTAAATCGAAATTGTAGCTAAAGTATTAAAATAAATAAATAAAACGATTGAACAACTTATTGAAAACAAACATGGCTTACAATCTCATTATTCATGTTTAATTTTTAACTTTTCAACCATAATTTGAATCCACTCATATCACTTCATATTACAATACTAGAAAACAAAGAGTCTCTTTGTCCTTTGTGCTAGCTATTTGCTTCAGGTATTTTACTAAAAAAGCAATCCAAATATATATGTGATTACTTTTTGACAAAAGACAAAATGGATAATTCATTTCAGAAATCATTTCTTTGTGAAAAAAAAAGTCCCAAAATATCTAGCATTTTCCTTCAAAGAATCATTATGTTAGATATTGATCTATTTTTATTTTATATGAAGTATAATTTAGTTTTATGTTCACGTCATCAAAAAAAAATTTATATGAAGTAAACCCCTAGTCTATTTTTAGTGTAGCCATCCCCCCCCCCCCAGTGTAGCCATCCCCCCCCCCCTTCTTTTTTTTATCTAGCCTATTTAGTGCACTCTTCAATAATTAATTTTTTTTGTAAATAATAAATAAATCAAAAATGAGAAAATAATTTTGTAAATAGGTTTTTGTGTTACTAAATCTAAGAGCACCAATATGAGAGCAAGGAATGGATTTCCTCCTCTTCCCATTGGTCCAAATCCATACATTATCCATATTTAGCAAATAATTAATAAAAAGAAAACAAATTAAGGAAAAGAAAGTGAGTAGGTGGCAAGCAAAAAGAGGGACTGAATTGGAAAGTTCAAAGGAAGAATGTAGACAGAAAGGTGGCTAGATACATCAAGCAAAGAAAAAATCTAGAGAAAGAGGATAGAGAGCTACGTAGAGGAGAGGTCAAAAGGAGAAAGAAAAAGAAAAAACAAATATCTAGAGAGGTCTTGAGTGCTATTATGCCCTCTTAACCACCATTCTCCATATTCAGCATCCATTAGAGTCAATCACAAGTTCTAGAACCTATTGTAGCCGATACACCTATGAACTTCATAAAACCGCACCATAGGCAAGACTAGGGTCTGAAATTTAATCATTTAAAGGGACCCCAATCTGAAGACTGGCAAGATCTTTTATTGAATTGGGCCCAAAGCACACCCATGATTGAGGTCTAAACTTTACTATGCCACTCTCTTTTCAATTATACACACTTCAATAGAGAAAAACATCAGACTGCTGGAATTAAGCATCCATTAGAGTCAATCACAAGTTCTAGAACCTATTGTAGCTGATACTTCATTGAATTAAGCATCTACTTGTGATTTCATCATCTTGGATATGATTTTTTTTCCCTATTTCTCTTTGATTCAAAGTTCAAATGTAGGATTTTATAGAATTGATGTATCTAGTGTTCTATCCTTTAGGATAAACTCTAGATTATGATGTTGGATATGAGGAATTGCATGATTGATTTTGCACTTTTGCTCCTACTACCGTGTTATTTCAGCACTCCTGGTTTTGTGCTTAGTTGAGATTTAACTGGGTGTTTAGATGATGTCTGTCTTTTCAATTTGCGTGATTGGTGTGTAGGCCTTGAACTTTGTCTTACTGTTATTATCGCAAGTTATATGCTTGTGAGCTCACTATTTTGTTTAGGAAGAAGAATCTGTGTGTGAGGCGCTGGAAGAGATGTGGTGTAAGATCCTATTAAAATAGCTTTCTTTTTGCTTAATCAAGTTTCTCTTAGTCTAATGATTGAAATTGATGAAAATAAAAGAGATTTTACAGGATTTTATGCATATTCATTTGGTTTTGGCTTAGGAAAAAAGATTTGGGTTTCATTTATCCTTGGGATCTGATGCTATTCGTGTATGAGATGATGTCTGGTTTAGGAGTTGATGATGAATGTGCATTTCTGTTGTAGAGTTTGGATAGAAGTGTACTGGTTATTGATTCACTTGGCTTTTACTACTTTGAAGATATAAGTATTTCTCTACTCTTAAGAATTGGATGGCCCTGCTGTTCTGCCTTGTCTCCTTGTGTTTTAGGTCGTTGTTTGTTACTTTCCTTCATATGGTTCTTCCCTTAGATTAGCAAACGTATCAAGATGTTTTTAGATTTATAGGATCTACGTTTATTTGAATGCTTGTGTTGCATTTTTGCTTTAAAGCATGAGAGTTCAATATGCTTCTTTTCCAAAGTGGCAAATGGCATGCATTAAGGTAATTCTTGTTGAAAGCATCCATGATTTGGCTTAGTGATTTTTTTTATGTTCTTTTTTTAAATGAAAAATACACTTATTGGTGATATTAATGCTTTGAATTTATTTGTTTTCGGGTCTGTTAGATAGCTCTATCAGCACTAGGTTATTTTTTTTAGACGGAGCTACAGAGCTCGGATTTGAGCATCATTTATCTTGTTAGAACCATAAGACATATCTTCAATGTATGCAAATGTCTCCCTGCTGCCAGTTTGCATTTAAAGTTGGCTGTTTTTTTTGTATTGTCAAGCCTATTGATTTTCTCTGGCAGCATGTAGTCTTTTAATTCTTTTTGGAGCCACGGAGCTCTGATTTTAGCACCATTTATCTTGTTAGAACCAAAAGACATATGCCTTCAATGTGTGCATTGTTCAAAAATTTTTCATTCCAACTTTGCTCCTAATTTCAATTTGAATATGACTGTTCACTGCTGCACTGACACTTCTGCCCTATCTCTGGTAGTGTTCAGTCTTTTGCCTCTAATTTGAGTTATATAGCTCCAAATGGCATCATTATCATCGTTTTAAAACTGTAAGAGATATATATATATATATATTCAATGTATGAAATTTTTAGTATTTTTGTATGTTTATCTTGCTCCCAGTTTCAATTTGAATATAACTGTTCACTGCTGCATTGTCACTGCTGATATGTCTCTGGCAGTGCTCAGTCTTTTGTCTCTAACTTGAGCTATATAGCTCCATTTTGCATGATTCTTGTATTGTTAGAACCATGAGACATGTTTCTTTGATGTGTGTGATTTTCTAAAAAAATTCACTTTTCCACTTTTTTTAATTCTAATTCGAACATGACTATTTTAAGTAGTTGATAAGCATGTGCATTTATTGAGTTTCTTCGGTTTTATATTTTGATTCACGACTGTTTTAGATAACTAATTAGCATGTGAATTCTTTGAATTTTCTTCAGATTTGTCTCTTAATAAGGATGGCTTTTTTGCGCATGTTTGGTAGTTGTCTTGGTATATTATACCTCCCTTCTCGGTGTATTTTTCTTATGTGTTTAACTCTGATTCTAATGCATTTTACTGATTGTTGATCTGGGCATCTGTGATGGCTATTGGGAGGCTATGTGAGTATGATTTGGTAAATATTGTTCCACTATTCTAATGTTTTGTATTGGTATTCACCTTTATGTTGTTTTGGCGCAAAAATTGGATTAATTATGCACTGTTTGAGCTGCTCTAAATGGTTTGTTTTATTGTCTGAAATGCATGCCTATTCTTTTAGAAAATGACCCGCTATTTTTCTTCCTTGCTGATTTAGTTTCGCTGCTACCCTCCCCCTATTTAAGTGATTATTTTTGGCCTACTTGCATGCTTTGTTTAAATTCTGTTTTAAGTAAATTTTCTTTGGCTACTTTGGGGATTATTCTGGGTATGTTTTATTTGCTATTTCTGGACTATTTTGGGGTAATGTCTCTCTTATTTTATTTTTTTTACTAATTGCAACTTTCATGAGTGCATGAGTTTCTTTTTCCTCTTTATGGACACTAGTAAGGCCATGTAGTATGTAAACGGATCCCTTTTTCCAAGCTGGAAGATGTGAGATTGATCCGTGTCTTGGAGCGAACATGTAACTTTTTTTTTCATTTGGATGTAATTTAAATCCACTCCCATTGTACAAAGAAAAATATTGTAATACTTAAAATCATGCATTTGCACTGCATATAAAAAATATATTTGTGTCGCATAGTATCTGCATGCCCCTTCACTTATCATGGGAGAATAGGGTGAGTCAGTCCTATATGGAATGTCTTTCTCTATCTGACCTAGGTGAAGGTAGCGCCACCCTAGACGGTCGCTTTATGCAATGAAGTGGTGGAAAGATTTAGGTCTCGGTACATGTTTAAATTCTCTATTTTTATTTTTGTTAGATATTCCAGTAAATGTATTTATTATTTTGGGGTAAATAAAATACACATTTTTTTCATATTTATGTTTGCACAATTAATTTAGGGTAACCATATTTAGAAGGATGTTGTGGGGTGCCTAACACTTTCCCTATGCATAAACAAACTCTCGAACCCTCTCTGGTTCACAGATTGTGTTTTTTTTATTATTAAAAATGAGTTTTCCAATTGTTCCCAACTTTCTTAATATAGTTGGTGGCGACTCCAAGTTTTCTTTTGAAAACTAATCTTTTTTTTAGAAAATGTCCGCTATTCATGTCGTAGCGACCTTCAAGTACGTTGTGACAGTTTGGTGACTCCACTGGGGACAGTTAGAGAGTCAAGCTCAGAAAATCGGTTATACGAACTTAATATGGCCTTGTGTAATTTCTTAACCACTAAATTTGCTTTTATTTTGTTTTTTCTTCTTTGTTGATAAATTCTATTTTTGGTCATGTTATTTGCTTATTTTTACATTTTTAGATAGCTTATTATTGTTGCATATTTATTTTATTTTCTTGCAGTTGGGTAGTTTATGATAGATGTAGGATGAGGTTTATATGCTTCTCCTACACACATTGTGCATTAATATTGTAACCCTACACACTACTCATCGACTTTGTACCTGGGCCACTTTAAACCTAGGATTCGAAGAGAGCCTAGTGTTATTATCGAAAGGTTTATCCTTAAGTGCTTTACACGAAAGCTTCCGCTCGAATTGTGGATCATCTTGCTGATTTAGGTAAACATAGGGGTTATCCCTTTATGAACCAGGTTAGTAGAGTGTGATCTCCATCATTTTGGTAGGAGCAGTCTACAGTACCTTGAACTTTCAAGATATTAGCACTCATTGCTAAACCATGCACATAGTTTGACTGTAGATGTCGTCCAATTCAGGATAGACCTTGGCCATTAAGCTGGAAATCCTAAGCCTAAGGCTGATCCTTTCATAAGATAAGGGGAGAAGCTCTTTTTTCTTCTCGAATGTTTACATTTTGTTGGTCTTATTTTATTTATTTATTTTGTTTTGTTGATTCATTTTGCTTTGCTTAATTGTCAGGGAGTAATATTGAGAGATAAATTGTTAGCATGGCTATTCAATATCTAACTTTTTCACATCCTTCTAAAGCATTCATGAGAGACGCTTAAGTACAACCAGCAAAAGAAGGGGATTGTTTGCCTAAAGGATATAGTTCTGAACTATCAAAAAAGCTTAGGGTCATTGTTGAAATGAATGACATAGCTGACATTGGACCCTTTGTTCACAAGATGCCTCTATGTGATAGAGGACCCCTTTATACAGACTACCCTAAGCTCATGGATCTATTAAAAATAAAAGTACAAAGAATGACGTTGATTACTGCAGTGAACTAATGGGACCCATCTTATAGGTGCTTCACATTTAAGGATATAGATTTGACCCCAACCTTATAAGAGTGCAGTCACATGCTGGGAATACTTTTAGCTAAAAATAGTCAAGTGTATACTTATACTGTGCATAAACTGGCTGAAGAGAAAATTATTGACATTTTTGGGGTAAGTAAGCAAGAATTGTTAAGGGAGAAAAAGGGAAAAGAATGGGAGGCTCATGTATGGCCCATGTATTTTGTAAAGAAATGTATGGATACTTTTCTAAGTCAAAGGAAGTGGGAAAATTTATGCAACTTAATGATTCTATCCATATATCGATTGATTTTTTTTCCTAACTGCAAAAATGCAATTAGCCAAGGTGCCATAGATGTTTTCCAGAGAGTTGTTTGCAATGGGGTGAATCCAATTCCAGCCATTTTAGTTGACACATTCTTGTCCCTCAATTGTTGTAGGAAGAATGACAGAGAAAAACTAAGATGTTACTACAAATTGTTATATATCTAGCTGTTTTGTTGCACATTTGGGAGACGATTTGATTGTATGAAGAGATATGTCAGAATAGCTAATCTTCTGGAGAACTTTCATATGTTAAAACTGCCGGAGGATTGGAATAGATAGCATTGGTTGGAAGAATTCAATAAAATTTGTGAGCAGACCATTTTCTGGAAGATCCCTTGGGTAGGAGGTTTAGGTATCCTAACCAGTTATGGGGATTTATCTTGCGTCCCTCTTATAGGGACACGTGGGTGTATTGCTTATACTCCTATCTTGGTTCTACGCCAATTTGGTTGTCAATAGTTCATTTTGCCAACAAAAGAGCTTAGAGAGATAAACTTTGAATATAAAAGTCAAGGAAATGAAAGTAAGATGGTGAAATTTTGTCAAGCCTGGAAACACCTTGCCATTCGTGAAGTAGATTTCAGTCCACTAATAAAGCACATTGATAAGGAGTATAAAAAGTAATTTCAAGCTCGTTGAAAGAATGAGATAATCCCAGAAATAGGTCATTTCTCTCATCAACCTCTATCAAAAGATAGTCTTCTGGATTCTAAAACAGAACAATCGGTAAGAGAATTGTTGAAGTTTGAGGAAATGGAGAAGAGTTTGGCAAGAGCAGAAGAAGAGAAATAGAAACTAAAAGATGAGAACATCATGCTACTAGAGAAAATGATGGAAGGAAAAGAGGTACTTGACAAAATTGAAAAGGGAAATATAGTTTAATACGGAGATAGGGCTGTTTCTTTGCAAGATGAAATACAAAAAGAATGAGACATTCATGGCCAACACATAGTTCACCTGGAAAAAGAGGCTCAAGAGGCTAAAAGACAAAAACTGGAAGCAGAAGAAGGAAAAAATGCCAAAGATAGACAATGCAACGATCTAAGTTGGCAAATTAATTACCTCCAATACCAAATAGGTTGGCTGAGAAAGGAAGCTGCTTTCAGAGGGGATGTAATTGTCTATTAAGGACAACAATACGACTTACTTGTTAGAAATTTATAAATAAGGGCAAAAATATTGCACCAACAAGTCTCGGCTGTGGAAATGTCTTAAACTTCCTGTTCATCATCTGTTAAGGAAGTTGAAAAGTTGTTAATAAAGTGTAAAGAAATGTTGAATGATGTATTTGGGACATAGTACAATTATTGTAATTCCTAATTTTGTAAAGAGCTATGTATTCAAATGAAAGCTCCATTATGACTCTTGGGAACTTTGTATCTAGTTCACTTCAATAAGAGGAATGAAATTTTTTTCAAAGCTATTTTGCTTGTTGTGTAATGTCTTTCATGAAGAGTTGAATACTTTCATGGAATTCATTCGTGTTAATATATTTTTGTAGAGAGCTAAATGTTCTTACAAAATGGATTAATAGTGCCATTTCGGCGAATGCTTGTGTGAAGGGGTGGAATTTTTGTGACTATAGTTTCGATGAATGCTCAGTGGGTTGCTGCAATGGGTGAGGAGATGAAGTCTCTTCACAAGAACCAGACATAAGAATTAGTTAAATTTCAGCAGAGGAGAAGTGTAGTAGGCTGCAAGTGGATTTTCAAGAAGAAGTTTGGTACCCCAGGGGCTGAAGGCATCAGATACAAAGCCCGTCTAGTTACAAAAGGCTACAGTCAGAAAGAGGGTGTGGATTACAATGAGATCTTCTCACTAGTAGTAAGACACATTTCTATCTGAGTGCTGCTAGCATTGGTAGCACATCAGGACTTGGAGCTTGAGCAACTTGATGTAAAGACAACTTTTCTACATGGATAGCTTAAGGAGGAGATTTTGATGAGTCAGCTTAAGGGATTTGTGATTCAGGGAAAAAAGGACCACGTTTGTAGACTTCTTAAATATTTGTATGGGCTGAAGCAATATCTCAAGCAGTGATACAAGAGATTTGACAGCTCCATGATTGATCACAAGTACAATAGGAATCTTTATGACTGTTACGTGTATCATAGTAAGGTGAAGGATGATTATTTCATTTATCTACTTCTGTATGTGGATGACATGCTCATTGCATCTCGGGACAAGTTTACAATTTAGAAGTTGAAGTCCCTACTTAGTGCAGAGTTTGACATTGAAGATCTGGGAAAGGCTGAGAAGATTTTGGGTATAGAGATTCACGGGGATTGCACTCAGAGAAAACTCTTCTTATCTTATAAAGGCTACATTCATAAGGTTTTATCCCGTTTTAGGATGTCCACAACGAAACTTCTAAGTACTCCTTCAATTGCTAATGTTCATCTTTCTATAGCTCTTGCACCTCAGTCTCAGGTAAATTTGTAGTATATGTCTCAGGTTCCATATGATAGTGCAGTGGGGAGTCTCATGTATGCTATGGTATGCACGATGCCAGATATTACACATGCAATCAGTGAAGTGAGCAGATTTTTGAGTCAACCTGGTAAGGAACACTAGAAGGTTGTGAAGCGTATCTTTCGATATTTTAAAGGTACATCAGATGTTGGGTTAATCTATGGAGGTGATGCAGGTTGTGTGCTTGTTGGTTATTTAGATTCAGACTATGCTGTAGATGTGGATGCTAGGAGATAAGTGATAGGCTATGTATTCACAGTTGATAGTTTTGTTGTCAATTGGAAGGCTACTCTTCAACCTTCAGTTGCTTTATCTACCACAGAGGTTCAGTATATGGCATTGATAGAGGTAGCTAAGGAAGGGATCTGGTTAAAGGGGTTAATTTGTGACCTTGGCCTTCCTCAAGATCAAGTTATCATAAGTACTATTTGTTTGGGCAAGGATCATGTCCATCATGATAGGACAAAGCACATTGATGTTCGTTATCACTTCATCTGTACAGAAAACAGAGTCAAGGATTAGAAGATTGGCACTAAGGATGACCCAGCATATATGTTCACTAATCCTGTTCCTAAAAGCAAGTTCATGCATTGCTTGGGCTTGCTAAATGTTGACAGTTGGAGATAGCCCTAAGGGGCAAGCAACGGTAAAGTCTGGAGCAACTCCTTGTGAATGAAGAGGATTCAATCCAAGGTGGAGATTTGTAAAGGATGCCTTGAATCCTAGTCTATTTAGAACTCTATTCTGTCTAGTCTGTCTTATAGAGGAATCCTAGTCTAACTTGAATCCTAATCCTAGTATTCTGGGGATTTTATCTATAGAACATAGGATATAAATTCTAGGTAACAAGGATCTATTCCACCTGGTTATTTTTGTAACATTTTGCTGATGTGGAAAGTGACTCCTACTATGCAAATAAGTCATGAGAGGGCCTTGCTTCTGTAAGGCATTTTTCTTGTGCATGAAGAGGAAATTTCCTCTTTAAGGAGTTGTTGAGGAGATCCACAATTCAAGGGAAAAAGCAAGTATTGTTTATTCTAAAATTGAAAAGATAAAGCAATTGGATTCCCTTGTGCTGAAGGGTGGACAATTGTCCTAGAGGAGCGGTTATCCAATACTCTTCACGTGGGCTCATCTTCCTTTAAGTATAGCACTTCTTCAAGACTTCAATGTGAAGAGAGATAGAGAGAAAAATATGCAACTCAAGTCAGAGAGAGAATTTCATCTTCTTTAAACTTTAAGAATTTTAGAACTTGTTTATGCATTTCTTTCTTCATCTTCCTCAACTACACAAAATTGTTATATTATGCTCTTTTGAGAGTTTGATCTTATTTGGGTATTTTTCTTTGATGAAAAGGGTTTTTGTATTCAGATTTCTTGGGAGAAATCTGGGTGTGTGATCTTCTTTCATTTAAGTTGGAAGAGATAAGTTTATAGTGAGCTTTGAAGAAAAATCATGGATGTAAGCTTGGAGAAGCTTGGACAACTAAACTTGGATCTTAGTGAAACCTTAAGAAATTGAGAGAGTGGATGTAAGCAATTTGGCCGAACCATTATAAACTCCTGTGTCAAATCTCTTGTCATTTCATCACTTTAATTTTGAGTTATTTTATTTCTGAGATCTATTCGTGTTTCTAGTTGTGGAGTATGATATCCTAAGTCTCTCATATCTGTTAACTTAACTAGTTTTGTCTCTCTATTGAATTATGTGTTATCAGCGAACTAGTTCTTCAGGTTAAAAAACTAGTTCCTAAAGAGAATTGGATATTGATCTATGTTTTAAAACTGAGTTAGTTCTAAATTTTAAAAAACTCATATTCACCTCTCTCTAGGAGTATTTCCTATAACCTTCAAAAAGAGAGAGGGACGGTCAAAGGGAGGCTAGAGCTAGAACTTCGACGCCACATTTGACGCTGATGTAACGGCTGACTCTAATAAAAGAGTGAGTAGGCAGTGTGTAAAGCCAAGGTGGCTTGCTGACTATGCAAGCTGATTAGGTGAGAGTTAGTTACAGGAGTTAGTTGTTTTAGTTAAAGCCAATAACTGTAATTAGAGGATAAATAGGACTTGAAGGATGAAAAGAGGATTATTCAGAATAATGAGAAGTTACTGAAAGTGTATTCTCTGGCTTTCTCTCTCGCCCTGCTCTTTCTCTCTTTCATTTCTTCATCTTTCTCTCTGGTTCGCATCAATTGGTGCTTTCATTGAGAGTCAACAATGGCAGCAAACACCAGAGAGAGGCTTGACAGCCATGAGGTTGCAATTGGTCAGCTTCAAGAAGGCATCGCTGCAATTATGGAGGAACTCAAGACGATCAAGACGGAGATGAGGCAGAATTGAGGAACGGAGACGTTGGGCAATTCATCACCAGGAGCTCATCAAGAGAGTGATGGGTCGGTAAGAATTCCCAATTTTGGCTCAAAACCTTTAAAAATTGATGTGCCCAGATTTGAAGGAGGTGATCCTAATGGCTGGATTTTTAAGATTCAACAATTTTTTGAGTTTCATGGAACACCCGAAGATCATAGAATGAAAATAGCATCTTTTTACTTAGATGGAAAGGCGCTAGCCTGGTACCAATGGGTCCATAAGAATCGTTTTATTTCTACCTGGTCTGAATTCTTGAAAACCTTAGAAACTAGGTTTGGACCATTGGAATTAGAAGATTCTCAAGGACAATTAGCCAAACTTTGTCAAACTGGCTCTGTCATGGAGTACCAAGAAGCTTTTGAAAATCTTTCCCTCAAGATTCATGGCCTTCCGGATTCATTTCTATTGAGCTGCTTTATTTCGGGTCTTAAGCCTGAAATTAAACATGAAGTAGTTTTATTGCAACCCATAAACCTAACCAAAGCTTATACCTATGCTAAGCTGTATGAAACCAAATTTCAATCCTTAAACCAGAATTCTAACCCATATTCCTTTTATCAACCAAAAGTTTCACTACAACCTACTTCCCAGACTACTACACACAAATCAAATTACAGCCACACTTCACCTGCCATGTTGCAACAGCCCTTTAGTGGGGTCACCAAATCCTCAGCCAGCGCCTCCAATTTTAATTCCAACCCTAGGCCTGCATACAAAC
>QAOA01001421.1:13856-46615 GCA_003255065.1 Cercis canadensis
TACTTAATTTGAAAATTATAACAATCTTCCTCCTAGCATATGCACTCTATAGGTCAGTGTAGATATCATTATCAAGGCCCAAGCCGGCCTTGGCCCATTAAAGTCCAATTTTATTTATTTATCATCATACCCTTCAAATCTTTTTCCTCTCCCTATAAATAGCTCACTTCAATGGGTATAAGAACTTTTGACTCTTGACTCTCTTTTCATCCACTACATTTTTTACCTCGGACCGATCTAACTTAACATTCGACGCCTGAATATCATTTCCCGGCCCATAATTCATTGTTGTTTATTGTGCAGAACAGACCTCGAGTCCATACCCGATCTTGAGCTCTCCAACCCAACATCTTTCCCTGACCTTAACACATGCATCGTCAATCAGCAAAAATAGGCATAAAAATAAATAAATAGACAAGAGAGAAATAAAAGGAATTGGTCATCAAAATAAGAACATATATTAGGTCTGAGGATGCATTCTCAATAGCTATTAATTGATTTGCTATAGTTAAGTTAACCCTTTTTTCATCTCTGATCAACTTTCAAACTTGAATTCTGTCTATACCCATTATCAGGCCCAATCCATCTGGGGCTAGTAATGTCAAATCATTCAAAAATTACTAAAATGATTCTCCACTCTTCTATAAGTACGGCTTTTTAACACTTCTAAGGGATCTTTTGGACTTTTAACCTGCCATAACTCCTGAAGCCCGTCCATTCTAAATTCCTATTGCATACCAAGGCCTCCAACCCAACCTGGGTACCCAACCTCGACACAAACATCAACAAATTCATTGTAAAACTTGATTGTATGAATGAATAAATTTTAATTGAGGTTTCTTAGATACTTTCAGTATTTATATAGTACATTATACCACATAGAAATAACAAATATGTGAATGACATGTGTACAAGTCAATTATTTTCAAGTTTATTTAAAAACATAAAAATAAATTATATTTTATATCCAATAAAATATAAAAATTATGTATGTTTGTCACATCAATCTAGTATAACATATTCATGTAGTATTATAAAATTCTCGATAAATTTTCTAAAACAAACTATTAACAAATTGGAAATGTCAATCCACTCATTGGAAATGCCAATCCGCTCTTTGCTCCAAAAAAAAAATCTAACAGTAAAATTTAAGAAAATTTGAATCCATTTACATGACCCCGTAGAACAAATTCCAAATTCCTAGCAGAGAAAAACAAAAACTTGCTCCTAACCTAGATTAAGGATGAATACAAGAAAGAAAAAGTTGAAGAAGCAGGAAAATTATTATGGATAATGAGTTTAGGGTATAGGGCTAGGGTTAAACTTATACGGTTTAGGTTAAGGGTCTAGGATTTTTGGTTTGGGATCTAAGTTTCAAGTTTGAGTGTCAAGGGTTAAGGTTTAGGATTTAGTGTCTAAGGAACAAGTTTTAGGGTCTAGGGTCAAGAGTTTAAGGTTTTGGAATCTAGGGTCTATAATTTAGGGTTTACATTCTAGGTTTTAGGGTATTAAGGTTTAGAATCTAGGGTCTATGATTTAGGGTTTATATTCTAGGTTTTAGGGTATAAGGTTTAGGGTCTATAGTTTATCATTTAAGGTTTAAGGTTATAGCTCTAGGGTTTAGGATTTAGGTGTTAGGGATAAGCATCTACAGTTGAGCTTAAAGGTCTAGGATTTATGGTTATGGCTCTATGATATAAGGTTTAGAGATTAGGGTTAAGCATATAGGGTTTAGGTTATGGGTCTAGGGTTTATGTTTTGCTAGTAAGTCTCTATGTTTTAGGGTGTATGGTTTAGAGTTTATTATTTAGGGTTTAGAGTTAGGGCTCAAAACGTTTAGGGATTATGGTTAAACATCTTATGTTGAGGTTAAAAGTCTAACGCATGAGGTTTAGGGATTAGTGTTAAGTATCTATGGCTTAGGATTAGGTTAAAGGTTTATGATTTATGGTTTAGTTTTTAGAGTCTATGACTTATGGTTTAGGCATTAGTGTATAGTGTTTAGGATTTAGCTCTATGGGTATTGAATTTAGGGTATAGGGTCTAGTTTAAGCATATAGAGTTTAGGTTAGTGTTCTAGGGTTTCAAGTTTAGAATATAGGTTTCAAGACTGAGGATTTAGGGTTAAGGTTTTGTATTTAAGATTTAAGGTTGTGTTCAGGGTCTACGATCTAGGATTTAGGGAGTAGTATCAAGAGTTTAGGGTATAAGGTCTAAAGTTTAGACTTTATGGTATACAATTTATAATTTATATTTTAAGGTTATGGATCTATGATTTAAGGTTTAAAGTTAAGCATCTATGGTTGAGCTTAAGAAACTAGGGTCTAGGATTTTGGATGTAGGGTTTAGGTATATGATTTAGGGTTTGGTGTTTAGATTTTAGGGTTTAATGGTTTAGTTATAGGGTTTAGGTATTAGGGATAAATTATCTAGGGTTAAGGGTTTAGGGTTAAGCATCTAGAGTTTTGGTTAAGGGTCTAGGGTTTAGATTTTGGGGTTAATGCTCTAGGGTTTACAATTTTGGGTTTAGAGTTTATTGGTTAGGGTTTAAGGTTATGGCCTAAGGGTTTAGAGTTTAGAGATTAGGGTTGAAGTTAAGGGTCTAGGGTTTAGGATTTAAGGTATAAGATTTATGGTTAAGGATTTAGGGTTTAGAATTCAAGGATTAAGGTTAAGCATTTAGAAGGGTGTAGGGTTAAAGTTTAAAATATAAGGTTAATGGTCTAGGGTGTTAGCCCCTCAAGTCTCTAGTCTTGTTTTAATGATAACAAAATGTCTTGTTACTACTAACCTGTGTTGTTTTCTCTAAGCTCTTATTTAGAACAGGTTTGAAAAGAAGCCTTAAAGAACTAGTTCTGTCTGTTTTTAAGAACCAGTTCTTGTCTCTGTGATCTAGTTCCTCTGGATAACGAAATCTTCTAATCCTGCTAATTTGGACAAGCTTGTCGAAGACTCCATAGGGCTTAAACCTTTTCTAGTCTCTCTAGGAAATTGTTAGTTGAGATTGAAAAGTTCTTCTTGAAATGACTGATGTAAAGTCCACTTTTTAAGGGATTTTTTTTTCTACTTTCTCTTACACAAGGTCAAGCTTTTTCTTACAAAGGGACAAAGGTCATTGTTCATGATGGACAATGTGTCAGCTAGTAGGTGGCTTTTTCTTTAGCCTCTCTCATAGTCCTTCACGTGCAAAAGAAAGGCAATATATCAAGAGAACTTACCTAGGCTTCGGTATGCATGCAAAGAAGAGAAAAGAAAATATATCAGAGTGAGAAGGAAGCCATTCTTAAGAGTACTACTCTTCATCTTCCTCTCATATATCTCTTTATGCAGCAAGAACTTCATTGTATCATTTCTACCCTGTAAGAGAGTTTCTTCTTTGGGGCTGAACTGAAAACTTGGGTTTTGTATTTAGATTTCTATGGGAGAAATCCATGAGAGTGATCTCTAGTGTGTTAGAGAGTGTGAGTTCATGGTTAGCTTGAAAAACAAAAACCATGGTTAAGAAGCTTGAAAAAATAAACTTAAAGAATAGTGAAACCCCAGATATGGGAGAAGTGAATGTAGGCATTTTTAAACTGAACCACTATAAAGACTCTTGCAGATCTTTTCTCTCTTTATCTTTTATTTTTTGGATTAACTTCTACTCTGTTCTTAATGGTTGATTAAGTTATCTTTCTGTGTTCAAATTTGGTATTTGTCAAAGAACTAGTTCTTAAACAAATCTATTATTTGATTTTATTTATATCAAAATTGTTTTTGCAATTAATTTTAACAATTCCAATTCACTCCCCTCTAGGAATAGATCCTGCAACCTTCAATTGGTATCAGAGCTTGTGCTCATTTTATCTTTGTTGGTCTAACTAAACAAAAGCTAAAGATCCTAGTTAGTGCGTTGTAAGTACCATGAACAACTAAAATGAATCACAATCTTCTCACAAACCTCCAGTCTTCAATGGAGAAAACTATCCTTATTGGAAGCAACGCATGGAGATGTATCTTGAATCAATTGACTATGAAGTTTGGCAAATAGTCAGAAATGATCTCACACTTCCTACCAAAATGGTGGATGGAGTTGCTGTTCCAAAAGAAGAACTTTAGTTCACTACTAAAGACAAGTTCATATTCATTCTCCATTCCAAAGCTAGGTACAACATTGTGTGTCTTATATCTGCAACGGAATATGAAAACATTGCTTCTTGTCATACTGCAAAGGAAATGTGGGATAGACTTGCTACCATTCACGAAGGGACAAGCCATGTCAAAGAGGCTAAGATTGATATCTATTCTACTCAATATGAAATGTTTCACATGACTCAAGATGAATCCTTGGATTCCTTCTTTGCTCGATTCTTAAGCATCATCAATAGTCTAAAAGGTCTTGGAAGAGTCTACACTCAAAAGGAACAAGTCAAGAAGATTCTAAGATGTCTCACTGATAAATGAGATTCTAAAGTAACCGAACTGCTCCAATTTGCAGAATCTAATGAATTTACTATAAATTCTCTAAGAAGCACTTTGGAATCACATCAAATGTTGATCATGCAAAAGAAAAGCATTGTAGGTAAAAGAAAGAAAAGTTTGGCTCTTGCTTCTACTGTCCCAGACACTAGTACTCAGGAAGTACTAGATTCTAGTGAGGATGATGTAGCATTGGTTACAAAAAGGGTTCTTGATCTAATGAAGAAAAGAAAAGAGAAGAAGAAATTTCAACCAAAAGGACACAAAGACTTCACCATGGGAGAAAGCAACAAGGAACCTATCATAGCTATGAGTGCAAAAAACCAAGTCACATTAAGCTTGAATGTCCAAACCTCAAGAAGAATAAATTCTTCATAAAGGGGAAGAAGAAAGTCATGATGGCTACTTGGAATGATGAGGACTCAACTTTAGATAGTGATGAATCAGAAGAGGAATTATGGCAACAGGAGAAAGTTCTGTAGAAAAGCGTGAGGTAACATAACTAGATCTTGAACTACTTCCTACTTATGATAAACTGAATCATGTTTTGGATGATTTATCTTTTAATTATAAGAAAAGACGAGCAAAACTTATTGCTCTTAAGAAAATCATAAAATTTCAAATTAATGTGATAGATGAACTTAAGAAAGATAATGCTGCTTTGGTTGATAGACTTAAAATTCTTCAGCATCATAATGACATTCTTGAAAAGGAAAATTGTCTTACTTCTTTTCTAAAGGATGAAAGTGACAAGCTGAAAAGAAAAGTAAATGAATTATCTAGGGACTTGGCTAAGTTTGTTCAAGGAAGAAATAATTTGAATTATATCTTAGGAAAGCAAAGAGTAAGCAAGGATAGAACTGATTTAGGTTATGTTCAGCCTAGCACTTTAAAGGTTTCTAAAAACTCTTTTGTCAAAGCTTCCTCCTCACACTCATTCCCTAAGGGAACCTGCTTTTACTATGGATGTGTAGGACATTTTCCTAATACTTGCTCCTATAAAAAAAACTTTTTGTTGCAAGAAAAATGCTATGGGTGCCTAAAGACACATTTGTTTCTAACATGAAAGGACCGAAAGAAGTTTGGGTACCTAAACCTGTATGAAATTATTGTAGGTTTGCTATCAAGCCAAAAGCGATTGTTGGTATCTGGACAGTGGCTGTTTTAGGCACATGACTGGAGATCCTTCAAAGTTTGTTTCCTTTAACAAGGTGAACTAAGGAGATGTCTCTTTTGGCAACAATAACAAAGATAGAATTGTAGGATTAGGTAAAATCAAAATCTCTTCTAACCTTATCATTGACAATGTCTACTTAGTCAAAGGTTTGATGTATAATCTGCTGAGCACAAGTCAACTTTGTGATAAGGGTCATAAAATCATTTTTGAAACTTCTCATTGCATCATTCATAAGAAAAATTCTGATGATATCCTGTTCATTAGTCAAAGAAGCTCTAATGTATATACTGTGTTTGGAGATTCTTTGAAATCTAAAAATAAAACATGTTTTTCTTCTCAAAGTAATAATTCTTGGTTGTGGCATAAAAGACTTAAACATGTAAATTTTAAACTTATTTCCAACCTTTCTAAGAAAGAACTAGTTTCTGGTTTACCTAAACTAGTGTTTGAAAAGGATAAGATTTGTGTTGCTTGTCAGCAAGGTAAACAAATAAAATCCTCCTTCAAACCTAAGAAAGATTTGTCATCTTCTAGGTCATTCCAACTTCTTCATATGGATCTCTTTGGACCAGCACCTACATTAAGCTTAAATAGAAAGAAATATGGTTTAGTCATTGTGGATGATTTTTGAAGGTTTACTTAGGTTCTCTTTCTTGCTCATAAAGATGACACTTTTGATGTTTTTGAGAATTTTAGTAAAAGAATGCAAAATGAAAAGGATTTTGCAATCACCTCAATTATGAGTGATCATGGTGGAGAGTTTGAGAACAAGTTGTTCAAATTTGTTTGCAAAACTCAAGGAATCCACCATAATTTCTCTTGTCCTAGAACCCCTAAACAAAATGGAATGTTTTAGAGGAAAAATAAAACTCCAGTTGAGATTGGCAAAACTATGTTGTGCGAAAGTGATTTGCCAAAATACTTTTGGGCTGAAGCTGTAAACACAACATGTTATATTCTGAATAGATGCTCAATTAGGCCCATTTTGAAGAAAACTCCATATGAGCTTTGGAAAGGAAGAAAACCCAATGTAAGCTACTTTCATACTTTTGGCTATAAATGTTGTGTTAATCAATGGAAAAGAACATTTAGAAAATTTTGATTCAAAATCTGATGAAGCTATTTTCTTGAGATACTCTTTGACTAGTAAAGCCTATAGAGTTTTTAATAAAAGAACTCTTATTGTAGAAGAATCAATGCATGTGGTTTTTTATGAATCTAACTATCCTTTGACTTCAAATACTCTTGAGGAAAATAATATAGTGCAGGACNATAGATGCTCAATTAGGCCCATTTTGAAGAAAACTCCATATGAGCTTTGGAAAAGAAGAAAACCCAATGTAAGCTACTTTCATACTTTTGGCTATAAATGTTGTGTTAATCAATGGAAAAGAACATTTAGAAAATTTTGATTCAAAATCTGATGAAGCTATTTTCTTGAGATACTCTTTGTCTAGTAAAGCCTATAGAGTTTTTAATAAAAGAACCCTTATTGTAGAAGAATCAATGCATGTGGTTTTTTATGAATCTAACTATCCTTTGACTTCAAATACTCTTGAGGAAAATAATATAGTGTAGGACAACAACAAAAAATATTCTAAGGCCGAAAACAACAAAGAGAAAGTAGCAGATCAAATACCTTCAGAACCAGTTCACATAGAATTAAATCATTCAGAACCAATTCAGGAAGAAGCTCCACAGAAAAATGTGAGAGACTAACAACCAAAAGAAACCAGGACTTCCAAAAATCATACAGTTGAAAAGGTAATTGGAGACTTGGAAAGAGGAATAAGTAGAAGAGTATCTCTTAGAGATAAACATGTGAACTTGGCCTTCTTGTCCTTGTCCGAACCTACCAAAATTGGTGAGGCATTACAAGATGAGGCTTGGATCATGACAATGCATGAAGAATTAAATAAGCTCTCAAGGAATCAAGTCTGGACTATTGTACCTAAACCAAAAGGTCACACAATTATTGGCACAAGATGAGTTTTCAAAAATAAACTTGATGAGGATGGCAAGATTGTAAGAAACACACAAGATTAGTAGCTCAAGGCTTCAATCAACAGGAAGGTATAGACTTTGAAGAAACTTTTGCTCATGTAGCTAGATTAGAAGCCATTAGAATGTTTCTTGCATTTTCATCTTTTAAAGGCTTTACAATTTTTCAAATGGATGTGAAAAGTGCCTTTTTGAATGGCTATATAATAAAGAAATTTTTGTTAAACAACTTCCTGGTTTTAAAAATTTAGACTTTCCTAATTATGTGTTTAAATTCTCCAAAGCTCTCTATGGTCTTAAGCAAGCTCCTAGAGCTTGATATGATAGACTCAGTGACTTTCTTATAAAAAATAATTTTTTAAGAGGAAAAGTAGATACTACTCTATTCACTAAAATATTATATCATAATATCATCATAGTTCAGATTTATGTTGATGACATTATTTTTGGATCAACTAATGATGAGTTATGCAAAGATTTTGAGACTCTAATGAAGAGTGAATTCGATATGAGTATGATGGGAGAACTTATCTTCTTCCTTGGACTTCAAGTGAAGCAAACCAGAGATGGAATCTTCATTAATCAGTCTAAGTACACTAGAGAGCAGCTTAAATGTTTTGGCATGGACAATGCAAAAAGGTATTTCAACTCCTATGAGTCTTGCTACAAAACTAGTTCTTGATGAAAAAGGTAAATCTATCTATGAGAAAAGATATAAAGGTATGATTGAATCTTTGTTGTATTTGACTACAAGTAGGCCAGACATTATTTTCTCTATTTGTGCTTATGCAAGATTTCAAGTTAATCCAAAGGAATCTCACTTATCTGCTGTCAAAAGAATTTTTCGATATTTAATCAGTTCTGTAAATGTTGGCTTGTGGTTCGATAGAACTAGTTTCTTATACAGATTCTAATTATGGTGTATGTTCCATTGATTGAAAAAGCACCAGTGGAGGTTGTCAGTTTCTTGGAGGAGCCTTGGTATCTTGGCAATCTAAGAAACAAAATTCAATTGCTCAATCAACAGCTGAAGCTGAATACATGGCTAATGGACTGTATTATTCACATGTGCAATGGATGAAACAACAACTTGTTTATTATGGTATAATTATAAACAAAATTTCATTTTTGTGTGATAACACTAGTGCAATAAATATTGCAAGAAATCTAGTTCAGCACTCTAGGACAAAACATATAGACATAAATCATCATTTTCTTAGAGATCATGTTCTCATGGGTGATATAGAACTTTATTTGTTAACACTGATGATCAACTTGCTAATATTTTTACAAAATCATTAGTTGAGGAAAGATTATGGTTCCTGAGACATGAACTAGGCACAATAAATGTGTCTTGATGAATCATCATTTTTGTGCATGCTGCTTGTTCATATGCATTCCATTTTTGGTAAAGAAATTTTTGGCTGTTGAAAGATTCTAGTGAATACTCAATAAATTTGAAATTTTTGGGAGAGAAATATGAAATCTTATCAAATTTTTTAACCCAACATACTTGTTGAACTTGTTAATTCTATGAGCTGCCAATTCTCTAAAGAAATTTGATTTATGTTTGGGCTTTTTATTTGAAAGGGCCACAACAATTCTTTTGGGCAATATTTTTCTTGACTGATCCATTAAAAGCCTTCTTCTCCCATTTTTTTTTTTTAATTTTTGGGATGGTGTTATTTGTGGGCTTCCATCTTCGGCCCCCATTTTTCTGGCCTTTGGCCAAAACACGCATTTAGTCTTACCGGCCTTATATCAGAACTCACCGTTTCGTCCAGCTTCATTCTTGGTTTCTTCTTTCTCTTTGGCTTTCAAATTTCAACTCTAAAAATGGTTCATTTCCCCTGTTTCTCCATTGCTCCTAAAATTCCTCTACACGTCCCTTTCGTTGTGAGTGTCACTGCTTAATCATAACTACTAGTCCGTAAAGCGAGGTAGTTAGTTGCTAGAATCATGGAAAGAAGACGGGTAACCCAAAGATTGATAGCTTAATCTAAAGGAAACGTTTGAGCAGACTCTTCACATGTAAAACCAATAGAGGTCTCAAATTCATCTTCTTCTGAGGAACCAAAGGATCTTGAACTAATCCTTCAACAATTTAGAAAATTTTCTTCTCAGTCAAATAAAGGCAAAGGTAAAATGTCTTCTCTTCCTCCTTCCCCTATTATTGAACATATCTCTGAACTTTTGCTCCCATGGCTACTTCTAAAAGCACCTCCTTCCTCTTGTCCCTTAGCCACTCCTCCTTTATCTCTTATACCTTCTTAATATCTCTGAACTTTTGCTCCCATGGCTACTTCTCAAAGCACCTCCTTCCTCTTGTCCCTCAGCCACTCCTCCTTTATCTCTTATACCTTCTTCTATTCCTACTTCAAAAACCTCGCCATTGCCATCTCCCTCTTCATCCTCTAATTCTCCAAAACCACCAATAGCATCTGCTGACCCGCATGTTGACTCCATATCAAAGCCATCATCTTCCAAAGAATGTAAACCAACATCAGTCCCTAAACCTTCAAAGCTTCCTACCAAACCCAAAAGAGTCAAAATGCTGGCTAGGAAGACAACATTTACTCCTCAGGCCAAAGCTTCAATACCCAAGCTATATGAATTTGAAAGTGTTGCTACTAAGGAGAACTTCCTCAAACTATATGCAAATAGGTCCATTGCACTTGGCTGCATTGTCTCATAGGAATCTCCATCATCTGCCACCAAATCTGTTAAAGCCACATTTCCTAGCATGGGGTGGTCGAGTATGCTAAAGCTCAGTGACCCAGTCATCCCAAAGGTAATCCGTCTATTCTATGCTCATCTGCAGCCTTTGAAAGGATCTGATACTGGCATTGTGCATTTAAAATCTTTTGTTGCTGAGGTAGAACTAATCATATTTGAAAGGTTATTAGCTAGCATTCTGAAACTGCCTGTAAAAGGAGATGCTAGGTTCATCCAAAAGGTTTGGCCCTCTGACCTTATTTCCTACGATGATGCAATGCAATCACTATGTGATTACCCTGATCAAAAAGGTCAAGGAAGACCTCCATCTATCCACTGCTTTGATTCCATAACCAAAACTTTAGCTAAGCTCATAACCACTCAACTCTTACCCTGTGTAGGCAGTCATAGTGATCTTTCAATTACTGATCTCTATGTAATGTATCATTTGAAAAACCAACTGCCATTGAACCTGCCTAGGCTGATTCTCAGCACCATGGCTGCAACTGTCAAAAAGACTAGGGTCAAAACCAGTTTGCCTTATGGGATGCTGATTGTCAAGCTTTGCAAGTATTTCAAAATTAATCTCTCCAATTTTGATTCTAAACCTTTCCCTGCTAAACTGATTCTCAAAAGAGTGATCCCTACTACCAAGAGGCCTGCTACTGCAACCCCAACCAGTTCTTTTCAACCCACCAATAAGTAGAAGAAGTCAACCCCACCAGTTCACCCATCTCAGGAGGTCGACCATGTGGAATGGATTGCTTCAATCAAACCTGAGGAACTAGCCAATCAAATTGGCAAACGTTTGAACTTCTTCTAGAATCTAGCTTTTGACTGTAATGCTCAGTTAGCAGTTGTTGAAAAGGAACTAGCAGTAACTAAATGTCAATTGATAACTCTCAAAGCATCTCAGCCTTCCTCTCATTAGATTGACTGAATATTTTGATAATTTTTTATCACTTTTGATAAAATTTCAGTTGTAAATGTAGTGTAGCTAAATATTCTCCAGCCTCTTGACATTATTATCTCTTTTCAAACACATACATAATATTTTTTGGCATAGATTGAAAACTTGTACTTAATCAGTTAATTGGTTTTATCCTACTTTTGTTTTGACAGCTAGCATAATGTTGTTGTGCTTGTCAAATGGAGATTTTTCCCTTGATTTATATTGAACTTGGAGAAAACCACTTATCACTGTTATCAGAGACATTATAACATTTAGTGGTGAGGTGGAATCCACTTATGATTGTTATCAAAGACCTCTTCCTTGTTGAAGGAACTTATTATTTGACTAATCCATAGAAAAGCTTGTTGAAATGGCTTGATTGGAGTTGCGGCAATAAATAGGATCTACAAGATGAATGTGGCTAAACCTAACTAGGGGAATAGGATTAACATAAGCAATACAACAACAATCCCAATTAATGGATTAAATTTTTGATGATGACAAGGTAACTTGATTAAGAGTTTTGAATTTAGATTCTGCTATCAAACCTACATCATAGATGGATAAAGTGACAAAAATGGCTAGCATAATGTTGTTGTGCTCGTCAAATGGAGATTTGTTCTTGCATTGATATTGAACTTGGAGAAAACTACCGAATATTATTATTAGAGAAACTATAACAACATGTAGTGGTGAGCTAGAATCTACTTCTCCATCTGACCTGTAATTAGAAAGATTGGGGGGAAGAGAGAGAGGGGGGGAGGAGAGGGAAGCAAAGAAGAACACTATGTGCAAGCTTATAATCGAGGGGCATAAAAAAATTAATAATAGTAAATTGAATTAAATAAATTAAATGAAAAAAAGGGGAAAAACTAACTAAATAAAGATTGTAGAAAGCAGAGCCATAGAAATATATAATACCTTTGTCTTCAACAAAAATTATTTGAACTCATTTAAGACATTTGCTTATCCTATTTTATGTGATAGAAAATAGTTAAAAAGGGAGAAAACAGAGATAAAAAAACTAAACAAAATGGTGGATCACCTTGGAGCCAGCGACTTCCATCCAGCTTGCTCTATATATACTCAACAATCTTATTGTTTCTTATTTCTAGCTAGATAACAGTAAGATAGGGCTCACTTTCTTAAACCCACTAGAGACTGTGAATGGATAACCACGAGAGAGTTTGAATATGATAATGAGACAAATATTTTATTATCAATGGTCATGTGCAACATTTAACAAAAGAGTGTTATGCAATCACCATGACTAACAAAAGAGTGTTATGCAATCACCATGGCACTTTTATAAAAAATAAATAAATAAATAAATACATTTTATAGAAGCTATTTTACTAGTCAAAAGTACTTCATACATTTATAATGTTGTTGGGTTAAACGTAAAAGTGTTTTTTTTATTAATAAAATTACTAAAAAAGACAGAAAAATTAAATTTCAAAAAATGTTTGGAGATACAAATTTTTATTACGATAACTAAAATTTAAATATAAATTAGAGGACTGGTCATTTCAAAATTAGCTTTTGCAATAGAGATTTTGAAAAATTAAAAAAAAAAATTAGTTTATCAAAAAGCTAGCTTTTAATTACTTTAATTTTTATATAAAAGCTCAATCAAAATTATTTTTATTAAAGAAATAAAAAAAAAGTCCAACTAAGCGACCTCTAAGTCATTCGTACTTAATTTGAAAAGTATAACAATCTTCCTCCTAGCATATGCACTCTATAGGTCAGTGTAGATGTCATTATCAAGGCCCAAGCCGGCCTTGGCCCATTAAAGTCCAATTTTATTTATTTATCATCATACCCTTCAAATCTTTTTCCTCTCCCTATAAATAGTTCACTCCAATAGGTATAAGAACTTTTGACTCTTGACCCTCTCTTCATCCACCTCATTTTTGTAGCTCAGACCGATCTAACTTAACATTTGGCGCCTGAATATCCTTTCCCAGCCCATAATTCATTGTTGTTTATTGTGCAGAACAGACCTCGAGTCCATACCCAATCTTGAGCTCTCCAACCCAACATCATTCCTTGACCTTAACACATGCATCGTCAGTCAGCAAAAATAGGCATAAAAATAAATAAATAGACAAGAGAGAAATAAAAGGAATTGGTCATCAAAATTAGAACATATATTAGATCTGAGGATGCATTCTCAATAGCTATTAATCGATTTGCTACAGTTAAGTTAACCCTTTCTTCATCTCTGATCAACTTTCAAACTTGAATTCTGTCTATACCCATTATCAGGCCCAATCCATTTGGGGCTAGTAATGTCAAATCACTAAAAAATTACTAAAATGCTTCTCCACTCTTCAATAAGTACGGCTTTTTAACACTTCTAAGGGATCTTTTGGACTTTTAACCTGTCGTAACTCCTGAAGCCCGTCCATTCTAAATTCCTATTGCATACCAAGGCCTCCAACCCAACCTGGGTACCCAACCTCAACACAAACATCAACAAATTCATTGTAAAACTCGACTATATGAATGAATAAATTTTAATGGAGGTTTCTTATATACTTTCAGTATTTATATAGTATATTATATCACATAGAAATAACAAATATGTGAATGACATGTGTACAAGTCAATTATTTTCAAGTTTATTTAAAAACATAAAAATAAATTATATTTTATATCCAATAAAATATAAAAATTACGTATGTTTGTCACATCAATCTGGTATAACATATTCATGTAGTATTATGAAATTCTCGATAAATTTTCTAAAACAAACTATTAACAAATTGGAAATGCCAATCCACTCTTTGCTCCAAAAAAAAATCTAACAGTAAAATTTAAGAAAATTTGAATCCATTTACATGACCCCGCAGAACAAATTCCAAATTCCTAGCAAAGAAAAACAAAAACTTGCCCCTAACCTAGATTAAGGATGAATACAAGAAAGAAAAAGCTGAAGAAGCAGGAAAATTATTATGGATAATGAGTTTAGGGTATAGGGCTAGGGTTAAACTTATACGGTTTAGGTTAAGGGTCTAGGATTTTTGGTTTGGGATCTAAGTTTCAAGTTTGAGTGTCAAGGGTTTAAGGTTTAGGATTTAGTGTCTAAGGAACAAGTTTTAGGGTCTAGGGTCAAGAGTTTAAGGTTTAGAATCTAGGGTCTATGATTTAGGGTTTACATTCTAGGTTTTAGGGTATAAGGTTTAGGGTCTATAGTTTATCATTTAAGGTTTAAGGTTATAGCTCTAGGGTTTAGGATTTAGGTGTTAGGGATAAGCATCTACAGTTGAGCTTAAAGGTCTAGGATTTATGGTTATGGCTCTATGATATAAGGTTTAGAGATTAGGGTTAAGCATATAGGGTTTAAGTTATGGGTCTAGGGTTTATGTTTTGCTAGTAAGTCTCTATGTTTTAAGGTGTATGGTTTAGAGTTTATTATTTAGGGTTTAGAGTTAGGGCTCAAAGAGTTTAGGGATTATGGTTAAACATCTTATGTTGAGGTTAAAAGTCTAACGCATGAGGTTTAGGGATTAGTGTTAAGTATCTATGGCTTAGGATTAGGTTAAAGGTTTATGATTTATGGTTTAGTTTTTAGAGTCTATGACTTATGGTTTAGGCATTAGTGTCTAGTGTTTAGGATTTAGCTCTATGGGTATTGAATTTAGGGTATAGGGTCTAGTTTAAGCATATAGAGTTTAGGTTAGTGTTCTAGGGTTTCAAGTTTAGAATATAGGTTTCAAGACTGAGGGTTTAGGGTTAAGGTTTTGTATTTAAGATTTAAGGTTGTGTTCAGGGTCTACGATCTAGGATTTAGGGAGTAGTATCAAGAGTTTAGGGTATAAGGTCTAGAGTTTAGACTTTATGGTATACAAGTTATAATTTATATTTTAAGGTTATGGATCTATGATTTAAGGTTTAAAGTTAAGCATCTATGGTTGAGCTTAAGAAACTAGGGTCTAGGATTTTGGATGTAGGGTTTAGGTATATGATTTAGGGTTTGGTGTTTAGATTTTAGGGTTTAATGGTTTAGTTATAGGGTTTAGGTATTAGGGATAAATTATCTAGGGTTAAGGGTTTAGGGTTAAGCATCTAGAGTTTTGGTTAAGGGTCTAGGGTTTAGATTTTGGGGTTAATGCTCTAGGGTTTACAATTTTGGGTTTAGAGTTTATTGGTTAGGGTTTAAGGTTATGGCCCAAGGGTTTAGAGTTTAGAGATTAGGGTTGAAGTTAAGGGTCTAGGGTTTAGGATTTAAGGTATAAGATTTATGGTTAAGGATTTAGGGTTTAGAATTCAAGGATTAAGGTTAAGCATTTAGAAGGGTGTAGGGTTAAAGTTTAAAATATAAGGTTAATGGTCTAGGGTGTTAGCCCCTCAAGTCTCTAGTCTTGTTTTAATGATAACAAAATGTCTTGTTACTACTAACCTGTGTTGTTTCTCTAAGCTCTTATTTAGAACAGGTTTGAAAAGAAGCCTTAAAGAACTAGTTCTGTCTGTTTTTAAGAACCAGTTCTTGTCTCTGTGATCTAGTTCCTCTGGATAACGAAATCTTCTAATCCTGCTAATTTGGACAAGCTTGTCGAAGACTCCATAGGGCTTAAACCTTTTCTAGTCTCTCTAGGAAATTGTTAGTTGAGATTGAAAAGTTCTTCTTGAAATGACTGATGTAAAGTCCACTTTTTAAGGGATTTTTTTTTCTACTTTCTCTTACACAAGGTCAAGCTTTTTCTTACAAAAGGACAAAGGTCATTGTGCATGATGGACAATGTGTCAGCTAGTAGGTGGCTTTTTCTTTAGCCTCTCTCATAGTCCTTCACGTGCAAAAGAAAAGCAATATATCAAGAGAACTTACCTAGGCTTCGGTATGCATGCAAAGAAGAGAAAAGAAAATATATCAGAGTGAGAAGGAAGCCATTCTTAAGAGTACTACTCTTCATCTTCCTCTCATATATCTCTTCATGCAGCAAGAACTTCATTGTATCATTTCTACTCTGTAAGAGAGTTTCTTCTTTGGGGCTGAACTGAAAACTTGGGTTTTGTATTTAGATTTCTATGGGAGAAATCCATGAAAGTGATCTCTAGTGTGTTAGAGAGTGTGAGTTCATGGTTAGCTTGAAAAACAAAAACCATGGTTAAGAAGCTTGAAAAAATAAACTTAAAGAATAGTGAAACCCCAGATATGGGAGAAGTGGATGTAGGCATTTTTAAACTGAACCACTATAAAGACTCTTGCAGATCTTTTCTCTCTTTATCTTTTATTTTTTGGATTAACTTCTACCTTGTTCTTAATGGTTGATTAAGTTATCTTTCTGTGTTCAAATTTGGTATTTGTCAAAGAACTAGTTCTTAAACAAATCTATTATTTGATTTTATTTATATCAAAATTGTTTTTGCAATTAATTTTAACAATTCCAATTCACTCCCCTCTAGGAATAGATCCTGCAACCTTCAATTGGTATCAGAGCTTGTGCTCATTTTATCTTTGTTGGTCTAACTAAACAAGAGCTAAAGATCCTAGTTAGTGCGTTGTAAGTACCATGAACAACTAAAATGAATCACAATCTTCTCACAAACCTCCAGTCTTCAATGGAGAAAACTATCCTTATTGGAAGCAACGCATGGAGATGTATCTTGAATCAATTGACTATGAAGTTTGGCAAATAGTCAGAAATGATCTCACACCTCCTACCAAAATGGTGGATGGAGTTGCTGTTCCAAAAGAAGAACTTTAGTTCACTACTAAAGACAAGTTCATATTCATTCTCAATTCCAAAGCTAGGTACAACATTGTGTGTCTTATATCTGCAACGGAATATGAAAACATTGCTTCTTGTCATACTGCAAAGGAAATGTGGGATAGACTTGCTACCATTCACGAAGGGACAAGCCATGTCAAAGAGGCTAAGATTGATATCTATTCTACTCAATATGAAATGTTTCACATGACTCAAGATGAATCCTTGGATTCCTTCTTTGCTCGATTCTTAAGCATCATCAATAGTCTAAAAGGTCTTGGAAGAGTCTACACTCAAAAGGAACAAGTTAAGAAGATTCTAAGATGTCTCACTGATAAATGAGATTCTAAAGTAACCGAACTGCTCCAATTTGCAGAATCTAATGAATTTACTATAAATTCTCTAAGAAGCACTTTGGAATCACATCAATGTTGATCATGCAAAAGAAAAACATTGTAGGTAAAAGAAAGAAAAGTTTGGATCTTGCTTCTACTGTCCCAGACACTAGTACTCAGGAAGTACTAGATTCTAGTGAGGATGATGTAGCATTGGTTACAAAAAGGGTTCTTGATCTAATAAAGAAAAGAAAAGAGAAGAAGAAATTTCAACCAAAAGGACACAAAGACTTCACCATGGGAGAAAGCAACAAGGAACCTATCATAGCTATGAGTGCAAAAAACCAAGTCACATTAAGCTTGAATGTCCAAACCTCAAGAAGAATAAATTCTTCATAAAGGGGAAGAAGAAAGTCATGATGGCTACTTGGAATGATGAGGACTCAACTTTAGATAGTGATGAATCAGAAGAGGAATTATGGCAACAGGAGAAAGTTCTGTAGAAAAGCGTGAAGTAACATAACTAGATCTTGAACTACTTCCTACTTATGATGAACTGAATCATGTTTTTGATGATTTATCTTTTGATTATAAGAAAAGACGAGCAAAACTTATTGCTCTTAAGAAAATCATAAAATGTCAAATTAATGTGATAGATGAACTTAAGAAAGATAATGCTGCTTTGGTTGATAGACTTAAAATTCTTCAGCATCATAATGACAATCTTGAAAAGGAAAATTTTCTTACTTCTTTTCTAAAGGATGAAAATGACAAGCTGAAAAGAAAAGTAAATGAATTATCTAGGGACTTGGCTAAGTTTGTTCAAGGAAGAAATAATTTGAATTATATCTTAAGAAAGCAAAGAGTAAGCAAGGATAGAACTGATTTAGGTTATGTTCAGCCTAGCACTTTAAAGGTTTCTAAAAACTCTTTTGTCAAAGCTTCCTCCTCACACTCCTTCCCTAAGGGAACCTGCTTTTACTATGGATGTGTAGGACATTTTCCTAATACTTGCTCCTATAAAAAAAACTTTTTGTTGCAAGAAAAATGGTATGGGTGCCTAAAGGCACATTTGTTTCTAACATGAAAGGACCGAAAGAAGTTTGGGTACCTAAACCTGTATGAAATTATTGTAGGTTTGCTATCAAGCCAAAAGCGATTGTTGGTATCTGGACAATGGCTGTTTTAGGCACATGACTGGAGATCCTTCAAATTTTGTTTCCTTTAACAAGGTGAACTAAGGAGATGTCTCTTTTGGCAACAATAACAAAGATAGAATTGTAGGATTAGGTAAAATCAAAATCTCTTCTAACCTTATCATTGACAATGTCTACTTAGTCAAAGGTTTGATGTATAATCTGCTGAGCACAAGTCAGCTTTGTGATAAGGGTCATAAAATCATTTTTGAAACTTCTCATTGCATCATTCATAAGAAAAATTCTGATGATGTCCCGTTCATTAGTCAAAGAAGCTCTAATGTATATACTGTGTTTGGAGATTCTTTGAAATCTAAAAATAAAACATGTTTTTCTTCTCAAAGTAATAATTCTTGGTTGTGGCATAAAAGACTTGAACATGTAAATTTTAAACTTATTTCCAACCTTTCTAAGAAAGAACTATGGTTGTGGCATAAAAGACTTGAACATATAAATTTTAAACTTATTTCCAAGCTTTCTAAAAAAGAACTAGTTTCTGGTTTACCTAAACTAGTGTTTGAAAAGGATAAGATTTGTGCTGCTTGTCAGCAAAGTAAACAAATCAAATCCTCCTTCAAACCTAAGAAAGATTTGTCATCTTCTAGGTCACTCCAACTTCTTCATATGGATCTCTTTAGACCAGCACCTACATTAAGCTTAAATAGAAAGAAATATGTTTTAGTCATTATGGATGATTTTTCAAGGTTTACTTGGTTTTTCTTTTTTGCTCATAAAGATGATACTTTTGATGTTTTTGAGAATTTGAGCAAAAGAGTGCAAAATGAAAAGGATTTTGCAATCACCTCAATTATGAGTAATCATGGTGGAGAGTTTGAGAATAAGTTGTTCAAATTTGTTTGCGAAACTCAAGGAATCCACCATAATTTCTCTTGTCCTAGAACCCTTAAACAAAATGGAGTGGTTGAGAGGAAAAATAAAACTCCAGTTGAGATTGGAAGAACTATGTTGTGCGAAAGTGATTTGCCAAAATACTATTGGGCTGAAGCTGTAAACACAACATGCTATATTCTGAATAGATGCTCAATTAGGCCCATTTGAAGAAAACTCCATATGAGTTTTGGAAAGGGAGAAAACCCAATGTAAACTACTTTCATGCTTTTGGCTATAAATGTTGTGTTAATCAATGGAAAATAACATTTGGAAAATTTTGATTCAAAATTTGATGAAGCTATTTTCTTGAGATACTCTTTGTCTAGCAAAGCCTATAGAGTTTTTAATAAAAGAACTTTTATTGTAGAAGAATCAATGCATGTGGTTTTTTATGAATCTAACAATCTTTTGACTTCAAATACTCTTGAGGAAAATAATATAGTGCAGGACAACATAAAAAAATATTCTAAGGCCGAAAACAACAAAGAGAAAGCAGTAGATCAAATACCTTCAGAACCAGTTCACATAGAATTAAATCATTCAGAACCAATTCAGGAAGAAGCTCCATAGAAAAATGTGAGAGACTAACTACCAAAAGAAACCAGGACTTCCAAAACTCATCTAGTTGAAAAGGTAATTGGAGACTTGGAAAGAGGAATAAGTACAAGAGTATCTCTTAGAGATAAACATGTGAACTTGGCCTTCTTATCCTTGTCCGAACCTACCAAAATTGGTGAGGCATTACAAGATGAGGCTCAGATCATGACAATGTAAGAAGAATTGAATAAGTTCTCAAGGAATCAAGTCTGGACTCTTGTACCTAAACCAAAAGGTCACACAATTATTGGCACAAGATGAGTTTTCAAAAATAAACTTGATGAGGATGGCAAGATTGTGAGAAACAAAGCAAGATTAGTAGCTCAAGGCTTCAATCAGCAAGAAGGCATAGACTTTGAAGAAACTTTTGCTCATGTAGCTAGATTAGAAGCCATTAGAATGTTTCTTGCATTTTCATCTTTTAAAGGCTTTAAAATTTTTCAAATGGATGTGAAAAGTGCCTTTTTGAATGGCTATATTAATAAAGACATTTTTGTTAAACAGCTCCCTGGTTTTAAAAATTTAGACTTTCCTAATTATGTGTTTAAATTCTCCAAAGCTCTCTATGGTCTTAAGCAAGCTCTTAGAGCTTGATATGATAGACTCATTGAGTTTCTTATAAAAAATAATTTTTTAAGAGGAAAAGTAGATACTACTCTGTTCACTAAAAGATTATCTCATAATATCATCATAGTTCAGATTTATGTTGATGAACATTATTTTTGGATCAACTAATGGTGAGTTATGCAAAGATTTTGAGACTCTAATGATGAGAGAACTTAACTTCTTCCTTGGACTTCAAGTGAAGCAAACCAGAGATGGAATCTTCATTAATCAGTCTAAGTACACTAGAGAGCGACTTAAACGTTTTGGCATAGACAATGCAAAAGGTATTTTAACTCCTATGAGTCCTGCTACAAAACTAGTTCTTGATGAAAAAGGTAAATCTATCTATGAGAAAAGATATAGAGGTATGATTGAATCTTTGTTGTATTTGACTACAAGTAGGCTAGACATTATTTTCTCTGTTTGTGCTTGTGCAAGATTTCAAATTAATCCAAAGGAATCTCACTTATCTGCTGTCAAAAGAATTTTTCAATATTTAATCATTTCTGTAAATGTTGGCTTGTGGTTCGATAGAACTAGTTCTTTCGAACTAGTTTCTTATATAGATTTTGATTATGGTGTATGTTCCATTGATTGAAAAAGCACCTGTGGAGGTTGTCAGTTTCTTGGAAGAGCCTTGGTCTCTTTGCAATTTATGAAATAAAATTCAATTGCTCAATCAACAGCTGAAGCTGAATACATGGCTGATGGACTGTGTTATTCACATGTGCTATGGATGAAACAACAACTTGTTTATTATGGTATAATTATAAACAAAATTTCATTGTTGTGTGATAACACTAGTGCAATAAATATTGCAAGAAATCCAGTTCAGCACTCTAGGACCAAACATATAAACATAAATCATCATTTTCTTACAGATCATGTTCTCAAGGGTGGTATAGAACTTTATTTGTTAACACTGATGAGCAGCTTGCTAATATTTTTACAAAATCATTAGTTGAGGAAAGATTATGTTTGCTGAGACATGAACTAGGCATGATAAATGTGTCTTGATGAATCATCATTTTTTGTGCATACTACTTGTTCATATGCATTCCATTTTTGGTAAAGAAATTTTTGGCTGTTAAAAAATTCTAGTGAATACTCAATAAATTTGAAATTTTTGGGAGAGAAATCTGAAATCTTATCAAATTTTTTAACCCAACATACTTGTTAAACTTGTTAATTCTATGAGCTGCCAATTCTCTAAAGAAATTTGATTTATGTTTGGGCTTTTTATTTGAAAAGGCCACAGCAATTCTTTTGGGCAATATTTTTTTTTTTTGACTGATCCATTAAAAGCCTTCTTTTCCTATTTTTTATTTTTGAGATGGTGTTATTTGTGGGCTTCCAACTTCGACCCGTGTTTTTCTGGCCTTTGGCCAAAACGCGCATTTAGTCTTACCGCCCTTATATCAAAACTCACAGTTTCATCCAGCTTCATTCCCAATTTCTTCTTTCTCTTTGGCTTTCAAATTTTAGCCCTAAAAATGGTTCATTTCCCCTGTTTCTCATTGCTCCTAAAATTCCTCTACACATCCCTTTCGTTGTGAGTCTCACTGCTTAATCTTAACTACTAGTCAGTAAAGCGAGGTAGTTAGTTGCTAGAATCATGGAAAGAAGATGGATAAACCAAAGATTGATAGCTTAATCTAAAGGAAAAGTTTGAGCAGACTCTTCACATGTAAAACCAATAGAGGTCTCAGATTCATCTTCTTCTGAGGAACCAAAGGATCTTGAACCAATCCTTCAACAATNAATTTTAGCCCTAAAAATGGTTCATTTCCCCTGTTTCTCATTGCTCCTAAAATTCCTCTACACATCCCTTTCGTTGTGAGTCTCACTGCTTAATCTTAACTACTAGTCGGTAAAGCGAGGTAGTTAGTTGCTAGAATCATGGAAAGAAGATGGATAAACCAAAGATTGATAGCTTAATCTAAAGGAAAAGTTTAAGCAGACTCTTCACATGTAAAACCAATAGAGGTCTCAGATTCATCTTCTTCTGAGGAACCAAAGGATCTTGAACCAATCCTTCAACAATTTAGAAAATTTGTTTCTCAGTCAGATAAAGGCAAAGGTAAAATGCCTTATCTTCTTCCTTCCCCTATTATTGAACCTATCTCTGAACTTTTGCTCCCATGACTGCTTCTTAAAGCACCTCCCTCTTCTTGTCCCTCAGCCACTCCTCCTTTATCTCTTATACCTTCTTCTATTCCTACTTCAAAAACCTCTCCATTGCCATCTCCATCTTCATCCTCTAATTCTCCTAAACCACCAAAAGCCTCTGTTGACCCACATGTTGACTCCATATCAAAGCCATCATCTTCCAAAGAATCTGAACCAACATCAGTCCCTAAACCTTCAGAGCTTCCTGCCCAACTCAAAAGAGTCAAAATGCTGGCCAGGAAGACAACATTTACTCCTCGGGCCAAAGCTTCAATACCCAAGCTATATGAATTTGAAGGTGTTGCTGCTGAGGAGAACTTCCTCAAACTATATGCAAATAGGTCCACTGCACCTGGCTACATTGTCTCATAGGAATCTCCATCATCTGCCACCAAATCTATTAAAGCCACATTTGCTAGCATGGGGTGGTTGAGTATGGTAAAGCTCAGTGAGCCAGTCATCCCAAAGATAATCCGTCTATTCTATGCTTATCTACAACCTTTGAAAGGATCTGATACTGGCATTGTGCATTTAAAATCTTTTGTTGCTGAGGTAGAACTAATCATATTTGAAAGGTTATTAGTTCGCATTCTGAAACTGCCTGTCAAAGGAGATGCTAGGTTCATCCAAAAGGTTTGGCCCTCTGACCTTATTTCCTATGATGATGCGATGCAATCACTATGTGATTACCCTGATCAAAGAGGTTAAGGAAGACCTCCATTTAANCATCATTTGCCACCAAATCTATTAAAGCCACATTTGCTAGCATGGGGTGGTTGAGTATGGTAAAGCTCAATGAGCCAGTCATCCTAAAGGTAATCCGTCTATTCTATGCTTATCTACAACCTTTGAAAGGATCTGATACTGGCATTGTGCATTTAAATTCTTTTGTTGCTGAGGTAGAACTAATCATATTTGAAAGGTTATTAGTTCGCATTCTGAAACTGCCAGTCAAAGGAGATGCTAGATTCATCCAAAAGGTTTGGCCCTCTGACCTTATTTCCTATGATGATGCGATGCAATCACTATGTGATTACCCTGATCAAAGAGGTTAAGGAAGACCTCCATTTATCCACTGCTTTGATTCTATAACCAGAACTTTAGCTAAGCTCATAACCACTCAACTCTTACCCCATGTAGGCAGTCATAATGATCTTTCAACTACTAATCTCTATGTACTATATCATCTGAAAAACCAACTGCCATTGAACCTGCCTAGGCTAATTCTCAACAACATAGCTGCAACTGTCAAAAAGGACTAGGGTCAAAACCAGTTTTCCCTATGGGATGCTGATTGTCAAGCTTTGCAAGTATTTCAAAATTGATCTCTCCAATTTTGATTCTAAACCTTTCCTTGCTAAACTGATTCTCAAAAGAGTGATCCCTGCTGCCAATCCCATTTCTGAACCCTCTTTGAGCTCTCCTTTTGTCAAGGCTAAGAGGCTTGCTACTGCAACCCCAACCAGTTCTTTTCAGCCCACCAATAAGTAGAAGAAGTCAACCCCACCAGTTCACCCATCTCAGAAGGTCGACCATGTGGAGTGGATTGCTTTAGTCAAACTTGAAGAATTGGCCAATCAAATTGGCAGACGTTTGAACTTTTTCCAGAATCTAGCTTTTGATTGCAATGCTCGGTTAGCAATTGTTGAAAAGGAACTAGCAGTCACTAAATGTCAATTGACAACTCTCAAAGCATCTTAGCCTTCCTCTCTTAGATTGACTGAATATTTTGATAATTTTTGATCACTTTTGATAAAATTTCAATTGTAAATGTAGTGTAGCTAAATATTCTCCAGCCTCTTGACATTATTATCTCTTTTCAAACACATGCATAATATTTTTTGGCATAGATTGACAACTTGTACTTAATCAGTTAATTGGTTTTATCCTACTTCTATTTTGGTTGTTATAACTGATGATCTGCTTTGTTACTATACTCTGTTTCTTATCCCTCCTTTTTCTTTTTGATAATTCCAAAAGGGGGGAGGGGGAATTCTGACTTAGTCTGTTTGAATTGCTTAGTATAATTTCTTGAAATGAAACATATCTCCTTTTGAAAAATTCTCTCGTGAGTCTTGTGCCTATTGGCTGCTCTAAAGAACTAGTTCTTCTATTCTATAGACTACATATATTAAAGGGGAGATTTTTCATATACATTTTTGTCATCATCAAAAAGGGGGAGATTGTTAGCCCCTCAAGTCTCTAGTCCTATTTTGATGATAGTAAAATGTCTTGTTACTTTTAACCTATGTTGTTTTCTCTAAGTTCTTATTTAGAACAAGTTTGAAAAAAAGCCTTAAAGAACTAGTTCTTGTCTCTGTGATCTAGTTCCTTTGGATAACGAAATCTTCTAATCCTACTTATGTGGACAAGCTTGTCGAAGACTCCAGATGGCTTTAGCCCTTTCTAGTCTTTCTAAGAAATTGTGTTAGTTAAGATTGTAAAGTTCTTCTTGAAGTGACTGATGTAAAGTCATTTTTCAAAGGATATTTTTTTTTTATCTACTTTCTCTTACACAAGGTCAAGCTTTTTCTTACAAAAAGACAAAGGTCATTGTGCATGATGGACAATGTGTCAACTAGTAGGTGGCTTTTTCTTTAGCCTTTCTCATAGTCCTTCACGTGTACAAGAAATGCAATATATCAAAAGAACTTACCAAGGCTTTGGTATGCATGCAGAGAAGAGAGAAGAAAATATATCAGAGTGAGAAGGAAGCCATTCTTAAGAGTATTACTCTTCATCTTCCTCTCAAATATCTCTTCATTCAGCAAGAACTTCATTGTATCATTTCTACTTTGTAAGAGAGTTTCTTCTTTGGGGCTGCACTGAAAACTTGGGTTTTGTATTTGGATTTCTATCGAAGAAATCCATGAGAGTGATCTCTGGTGTGTTAGAGAGTGTGAGTTCATGGTTAGCTTGAAAAACAAAAACCATGGTTAAGAAGCTTGGAAAAATAAACTTGAAGAATAGTGGAATCCTAGATATGGGAAAAGTGGATGTAGGCATTTTTAAGCTAAACCACTATGAAGACTCTTGCAGATCTTCTCTCTCTTTATCTTTCATTTTCTGGATTAACTTCTGCTCTGTTCTTAATGGTTGATTAAGTTATTTCTCTGTGTTCAAATCTAGTATTTGTTAAAGAACTAGTTCTTAAACAAATCTGTTATTTGAATTTATTTATATTAGAACTGATCTTTCAATTAATTTTAAGAATTCCTATTCACCCCCCTAGGAATAGATCCTGCAGCCTTCATAGGGTCTATGGATTGAGGTTAAACCTATAAGGCTTAGGTATTAGGGTTAAAGATCTAGGATTAGGTTTTGGTTAAGCATTTAGGATTTATAGTGTAGGGTTTATAGTCTATACTTTATGATTTATGGTTACAAGTCATTAAGTTTAGTGTATAGGGTCTAGAGTTTAAGGTTTAGCATATAGGATTTAGGTTAATACTATAGGGATTTTGGTTTAAGGTTTAGTGTTAAAGGTTTAGGGGTCAACAGTTTAAGGTTAATGGTCGAGAGTTTTGGCCTTAAGGTCTAAGGTTAAGGGCATAGGGTTTAGGGTTTAGAATTTCATATGTATAGTTTAGGATCTAGGGCCTAGGGTTACGGGTCAAGGGTTTAAGAATAAGGGTTTGAAATTTAAGGTTTAGTATCTACAATTAATAAGGATTAAGCATTTAGAATTTAATGTTTAGGGTTTATAATTTATTGTTTATGGTTTAGGATTTAGAGGCTAGGGATAAGGGTCTAGGATTTATGGTTGACGGTTAAGTGTTAAGCATTTTGAGTTTAGCTTAATCATCTAGGGTTTAGGTTCAAGGGTTTAAGGTTTTGTGTTTGAGGTTAAGGGTCAATTATCCATAATTTAGCATTTAGTGTCTAGGGTCTAGTGTCTAGGATTTAGTTTAAGGGGGTTTAGCATTTATGATTTAGGATTTAAGGATTAGATTTAAGCATATAAGATTGAGGTTAAGGGTCTAGGATTTAGGGTTTAAGGTCTATACTTTAGGATTTAGAGTTCAAGATTTAAGGTTACAGGTCATGAGTTTAATGTATAGGATTTTTGGGTCTATGGTTAAGTATTTGGGCTTTAGGTTAAGGGTGTAGGGTTTTGAGTTTAGGATCTAGGTTTTAGGTTTGAGGGTCAAGGGTTTAGATATTTGTGTTTAGAGTTTAGGGTATAGGGATTAGGGTTTATGGTCTAGGTTAAGGGCCTAGGTTTTAGGGTTTAAAGATTAGGATCCAAAGTTTAAGTTCTAGGGATTAGGGTTAAGCAATTGGGCTTGGGATTAGGTTGTGTTTAGAGTTTATAGTTAAGGGTTTAAAGACTATGATTTAGGGTTTAAAGTTTAGGATTTAGGATTTAGGGTTACGAGTCATCAATTTAAGGTATGAGGTCTAGCTTTAAGCATATAGGGAATATGTTAAAGATGTAGGGTTTCGAGTATAGGGTCTAAGGTTTATGGTTTAGGGTTATAGCTTAAGGGTTTAGGATTTTTGTATTAGGGGTAAGCATTTGTGGTTGAGCTTAGGATCTAGGGTTTAGGGATAAGGTTAAGGGTCTAGGGTTTTGAGTTAAGGATCTAGGTTTTAGGGTTAAGGGTTGAAGGTTGAAGGTTTAAGACTGTATATAGGGTTCATGATTTATAGTTTACTGTTTAGGATTTAGAATTTAAGGTTAAGGCTATAGGGTTTATAGTATAGGATCTAGGGTTTAGGATTTTTCATTTAGGGTTTAAATTTTAAGGTTTAAGGTTATGACTCTAGGCTTTAAGGTTTAGGGATTAGGTTAAGCATCTTGGATAAAGGTTAAGGGTCTAAGTTTAGGGATAAAGCTTTATGGTTTACAATTTAAGGGTTAGTGCTAAACATCTAAGGTTTAGGTTAAGGATTTATGATTTAGGGTTATGGGTTAAGGGTGTAAGAATTTGAGGTATGGGTCTAGGATTTACATTTTAGGGTTTAGGGTTTAATGTTTAGAATTCAAAGTTTAGGGCTAGGGCATAGGGTTTAAGGTTTACAATTTTAGGTCGAGGCTTTAGGGTTTAGGGTCTAGGGTTTACAATTTAGGGATTAGTGCTAACCAGCTAGGGTTAAAGGTTGTGGGTCAAAGGCTTGGGTTTTAGGATTAAGGGTCTAGCGTTTATTTTTTAGGGTTTAAGGTCTATAATTTATGGTTTATAGTTTAGAATGTAATGTTGAGCATTTAGGGTTATATGTCATTATATTAAGTTATAGGGTCTAGAGTTTAGGGTTAAGCATCTAGAATTTAGGTTAAGGGCCTAAGGTTTCAAGTTTAGCATCTAGGTTTTAGGGTCAAGGGTTTAGGATTTTTTGTATAATGTTAAGGGTCTAGAGTTTACAGTTGAGGGTTAAGGGCTTAAAGTTTAGGGTTTAGGTTTTAAGGCCTAGATTTTAGGGTATAGGGATTAAGGTTTATGATTAAGGCTCTAGGGCGATCCATGGCTTAGAGTCTAAGGTTTAGCTTTTATACTTTAGGATTTATAGTTTAGCATTATGACTTTAGGGTTCAAGATTTAAAGTTTTGGGACTAGGGTTAAGATCTAGGGCAGAGGTTAAAGGTCTATCCTAGGGTTTTTGGTGTAGCGCTAAACATCTAGGGTTTAAGGATAAAGGTTAAAGGTCTAAGATTTAGGGATTATGTATTACAATTTATGGTTTAAGGTTTAGAGTTTAGTATATAGGGTTTAGGATTTAAAGTTAAAGATTGAGTTTAGGGTATAGGGTATAAGCTTTAGGGTTAAGCATCAAGGATTTAGGTAAAAGGTCTACAATTTCTGGTTGAGGAGGTAGGGTTTAGAATTAAAGGTCAAGGATTTGGGAGTTTGTGTCTAAGGTTTAGGATTTAAGGTCTATGGTTTAGGATATAATGTCTAGAGTATAGTGCATATAGTTTAAGGTTTAGTGTTTAGAGATTAAGGTTTAGGATTAAGGCTAAAGTGGTAGCTACAATCACATCGTGGAATCAAATTAAAAGCAAGTGTTTTGAAATACAGCTAAAAAAATACAATTTTTGAAAATCAACTTTGATCTCTTTTTGATTGGCTAAAAGCCCAACTAACATTGGTAGTTTGCAAAAGGTAGGTTCCATTCAAGGCCTCTATTGAATTTTGAGAATTATCAAAATTCTCCTATTCAATCAATGCACAACCTTAAAATCAAATAATTATAGTAATTACTTGAACATCAATCAAAATATTTATATGATCAAGTTACTAATAAAGACTAGACTATCTAAATTTTAGTTTAGGGATTAGTCTTAAGCATCTAGGGTTTAAGGTCATGGGTCAATGGCTTAGAGTTTAGTATTAAGGGTCTAGGGTTTAGGGTATAAGATCAATGGTTTAGGGTTGACATTTTATAAAGTAGGGTTTAGGATTGTAGCTCTAAGGTTAAGCTTAGAACTTAGGATTTAGGGTTTAATGTTAAGGCTCTAAAGTTTAGGGTTTAATGATTAGGATTAAGCATCTAGAGTTTAGGTTAAGGGTTTAGGTTTTTGGGTTAATGCTCTATGATTTAAGGTTTAGAGTTTAAAGTTTAAGATTTAAGATTTAGAATTAGGGTTAAGCATTTATAATTGAGGCTAAAGTTTAAGGTTTAGGGTCAAGGATCTAGGGTTAAGGATTATGGTTAAGTATCTAAGGTTTAGATTAAGCCTGTAGGGCCTAAGGTTTAGGATTTAGGGTTCAAAATTTAAGGTTAAGGGCTAAGGCAATAGGGTTTAGAGATTTAGGTTAAGGGTCCATTAGTTTAAGGTTTAGGGAATTAAATTTAAGGTTAAACATCTAGAGTTTTGTATTGAGTAAAACCCCTTTTTGGTCCTTGAAAGATTGCTTCGATGACACTTTAGTCCTACAATTATTTTTACCGACATTTTAGTCCCTAAAAGATCATTCCGTCCACCATTTTAGTCCTCTGCTAGGGTTTGTTAGTGGGATTATAAGAGCACATTCATTTCGATTATGTTTAATTTACGGAATTTTGGTAAGGAAACAAAATGACCGCGGTCTATACCAGCACAAATTTACCTGTAGAAGAATCTACCCATTGCTGAAATGAGGATTTTCTTGTCAATTAAAGCTTGGGGCGCAAAGTGCTGACGTGTTCGTTATGTGCTGATGTGACACATTAAAAAAAATTTTAAAAATCCCTCCTCTCTCATTTCTCTCTCTCTCCTCTCTCTTCCCCGTCTCCTCTACACCTTTCTCGCTTCAACTTAGGTGAGAGAAACACTAGCCAAACTAGTTCCAGTCGTGAGCTAGCAATCATAGTGCAATTACTCAGGGGCAGCAAGTGCTTCATCTTCCTCTTGTTGCTTGGCCTCCTCAAGTCCTCTGTAGTTTTCCCTTATTATTGGCAAGAATGACAATGTCAACATAACGCATTGGAGAATCAGTGTCACAGAAAGCAATAGTTGGTATATTTCCAAGAGCAACTTCCTTAATAGGCTGCAATCAAATAAATACAGTAAGGAGTGTGCCTTCCTGCAATTGCATAGGCGCTAGTGTACTGAGCAAACTTAAGAACAACTCTCTGACCATAAGGCCTGGCTGTACTGAAGCTTTTCCTATGTTTTACCGAGGTTGATAATGTAAATGTCACTCTTCACGTGAAGTGCATGCCCAAGTACCTCTTCACCGAGTTGACTCGGTATAAGTTACATATACCCCTTTTCTTCATCACCGAGTTGACTCAGTTACATGTACCCCTTCATTTTCACCATGCACCAGTCACCCTTCACGTTCTCCTAAGCCAAGAAGATCTCATCATGTGCTAAGTTCATGGACTAAGTCCACCCAAGGGGGAGAGTACTCAGCTAATAGGTATGAGGATGGCGGAGAGAGAGAAAGAGATATGAGAGTGAGAGGGAGATATGGCGAACAGAGAGAGATGAGAGTAAGAGGGAGATGGTGGACAGAAAGAGAGATAAGAGTGAGACAAAGATGGAGGAGAGAGAGAGATGGCAGAGAAAAAGAGAGATAAGAGATAGAGGAGAGAGAGAGATGAGAATGAAAGGGAGATGGCAAAGAGAAAAAGAGATAAGAGTGAGAGGGAGATGGAGGAGAGAGAGATGAGAGTGAGAGGGAAATGGAGGAGAGAAAGAGAGATGAGAGTGAGACGGAAATGGAGGAGAGAGAGAGATGAAAATGAGAGAGAGATAAGAGTGGGAGGGAGAGAGGGGGAAGAGAGAGAGAGAGAGAAAAGAGATAGGAGGGATTTTTTTAAAATTTTTTAATGTGTCACATCAGCACATAACGGACACATCAACACTTAACATGCCACATGACATTTTCTGTTAAGTCCCACTAAGACCCTAGCAGATGACTAAAATGGCTGACAAAATGATCTTTTAGGGACTAAAGTGTCAGTAAAAATGATTGGAGGACTAAAGTGTCACTGAAGCAATCTTTCAATGACCAAAAAGGGATTTTACTCTTTAGTATTTAGGGTCTATAGTTTAGGGTTACAGCTTTATGGTTTAAAGTTTAGGAATTAGGGTTAATTAACTAAGGCTTAAGATTAGGTTATGGGAATAAGGGCATAGGGTTTAGGTTAAAATATAGAGTTTAGGTTTGAGGTTGATGATTTAGGGTTTAGGGTTTTAGTTTTAGGGTCTATGATTTAGAGTTAAGGGTCTAAAAGGTTTAACGTTAAGACTTTACAGATTAGGCTTTAGTGTTAAGAGTTGAGGGTTTAGTATTTAGGGTTTATGGTATAAGGTCTAAGGATTGAGGTTTAACCTCTAAGGTTTAGGATTTAGGTATTCAGGTTAAGGATCTAGGGATAAATTTTGGCTAAGGGTCTAAGATTTATAGTTTAAGATTTAGGATAGGGTCTAAGATTTAGAGTTTAAGATTTAGGATCTATACTTTAGGGTTTAGGGTTCATGATATATGACTTAGTGTATAGGGTCTGGGGTTTAAGATTTAGCATCTAGGATTTATGTTAAACGTATAGGCTTCTTATTTAGGTTTCAATGTTAAAGGTTTAGGGTTTGATGTTTAAGGTTAAGGGTCAATGGTTATAGGTTTTATGTTTAGGGTGAAGGGTCAAAAGTTTAGGGTTTAGTATTTTGTTTGTAGAATTTAAGGTCAAGGGCCTAGGATTATGAGTATAGGGTTTAGGGATAAAGGTCTATAGTTTAGAATTTGGGGCTTATGGTTAAGGATTAAGCATTTAGAATTTAAGGTTTAGGTTTATAGTCTATTATTTATCATTTAAGGTTTAAGGCCCAGGGTTAAATTCTATGATTTAGGGTTTACAATTCAGTGTTAAGCATCTATAATTTAGGTTGAGTTGAGGGTTTTAGGTTTTGGATGTAGGTTTTAAGGTTTAGGTTCAATGGTTTAAGGTTTCATGTTTGAGGTTAAGGATCAAGGATTTACGGTTAAAGGTCTATGGTTCAGCATTTATGATCTAGGGTTACGAGTCATGAATTTAATGTATAAGGTTTAAGGTTTAAGTTAAGCATCTAGAGTTTAAGTTAAAGGTCTAGGGTTTCAAGTTAAGGCACTAGCATTTAGTGTCTATGAATTAAGTTATGGGCTTAGAGTGTATGATTTAAGGTTTAGGGACTATGATTTAAGATTTAGGGTTTATTGTTTCGGTTTTTGAATTTAGGGTTATGGGTCATCAATTTAAGGTATAGAATCTAGTGATATGCATCTATAGTATATTTTAAGGGTCTAGGCTTTAGGGTTTATGATTTAGGGTTTATAATTTAGGGTTTAAGGTTACGACTCAACGGTTTAAGGTTTAGGTATTAGGGATAAGCATCTACGGTTGAGCTTAGGGGTCTAGGGTTTAAGGTTAAGGCTTTAGGGTTTACAATTTAAGAATTAAGGTTAAGCATCTAGAGTTTAGGTTGAAGGTCTGGGGTTTTGAGTTAAGGATCTAAGTTTTAGGATTAAAGGTCAAGGG
>QAOA01001422.1:0-21727 GCA_003255065.1 Cercis canadensis
TTACCCCAACCATGTTCCTCAACCGGCAGCTGCATCTCCCCCTGCACCACAAACATTACTTCATTTAGCTATACAGTCGGCAAAGTATAAACAGAATAATGGATTAAGTTACCTGAAGGCCTAATTCATACCCATTCCATTTAAAGTTCAAATAATTTGAGTTCTTACGTGTCCCCTTCTCTAAAGGCCCAGAATAATGATAGAAAGCTTGGTGCCATCAATATTTCCTCCACTGAGGATACAGTCATACAACATCATAATTTGGTGCCTTGGTGGAAACATGTACGGGATGCTTCTTCTATTCCCAAGCATAAATTCATTTGTTAAAGGAAAATAAATAATATAAAGACATATCCTTTTCTTTTTGTTGGTGAAGGGAGAAATTAAGTCAGAAAATACTCTCATATTTAAGCTATTTGGCAAAAAAACTATAAAATAAGAATAGCTATGAAGCCACTAAATATGATCTCTTGGTGAGGGATTTGAGTAGTATATAAGAAGTCAAAGATTTAAAACTCTTTACCGTCCNAAAAAAAAAAAAAAATAGTCTTATCTACATAATTTTTTAACACTCTACAATATTAAGGAATGATATATTTTAAGACATAACATTTTAGTTTTTCATCCTTTCAGCAGTTTCTCTTATTTTGTGAACAGAAATTTATACTTCTTGACTAGATATTACACCATATTCTTCTAATCAAATGGCCTTAAGGAATGATTCTTCATACAATTATCTGTATTTGGTAACTAACGATTAGGCCTAGGGAGTGGTTGCTATACAAAAAGTAAAAATAGAAATATGGAGAAGATCAATAGGTATGAGGAATAATAGGTAGGAGTAGATGATGCATGTCCATGATACACGGTTTATTTGTTACTAACACTAATTAAGCACATGTTGCTCTGTCTTTGTTTTATACTCGACTTTTAGGAATGAGTTGAAATTGATAAGCTTGTTCAATGATTCCTCCCTTACTTATTTGAGTTTGGCAACAAGCAACTACGTATAGGGTGTGGTTAATATAGAAAGAGAATGGAGGTATGGAGCAGAATAGATAAGAGTTAATGATGCATTTGCCCAATATGCTGGTTCATGGTTAATTTACATATTTCTCCATTTACTTCTTTTATTTCTATTCCTAACAGTAAGCACACGTTCCTTTGTCACTTTGTTTAAATTTGCACATGAAATTTAAGAATGATGTTGGAGTGGGGTATTTATAGGAAGAGGAAAGATGGGTTGAGGGGCATATTAGTAAATGAGGGAAATGGGCCCAAACCACTTTGGGTCTAGGAATGAATATTATAATTCCAATACCTGAACAATTCACTTAACTTGTACATTCTAAGCGAATCATGAAATATTATAACACCACTTAGCACTAGATAATTAAACGAAATAAGGAATATTATGCTCATGATTAACACTTTAATACTTAGAAGAAACAACTGCGAAACAAACAAATATTCACCAGCAAACTCAAAAGCCAGATCTCTTTATATTGCTGTGTAAAGGAAAAACAAGGAAACTGCTCAACCGAATTTGTTAATAATCATGTTAAATTTAAAAGAAACACATCAGTAAGAAAATATATGATGCCAGGATGTGAAATATACAACAGTAGAATGCATTTCAAGCCTTATTTGATCCAACAAAAGATGAATGCTGTTAAATAACAGTATCCAGATTGAGATCCTTAAACAACTTTGTCTAATTGGTCATTAGCATCATACTTATATTGGGAGAACATCAAAGAATTGAAAGTGGTATTCCCAGTGTTCTGTGCACATTCAAAATCTCTTGCAAACATTATAAGCATAATAATATTCATTTCATATATCAAGTAGAAATTCACTTTATATTCAATCTATTACAGCAAGGGATAAATATTCAATCTCTAGAAACACATTGTGGCCATCATAATACAGAAAAAAAGAAAATTCAGAAAAGGCTAAAAAGTTCAATACACCATAGTTAAAAAAAAAAAAAAAACATAAAGCAGCAAGGCTAAAAGGTTAAATTTTTAAATTTCTCTTGTATCTCCTGCATATAAATGACAAAAATTAATCAAAAAGGTACTAAAACAGTGAACCATTAATCTAATTCTCATGTTTGTTTATTTCTTTTTTCCAAAATTATTTTTCAAATCTACAAAACCCATAATCTAATTCTCAATTCTTTTCAGGTGGTGAAGCTAGATCACGAGTTGTTCACCCACTAGCTTCCGTAGCTAATAAACAAAGCATTAGAGCTTCTGGTCAGTGAAGAAACATTGAGATGTCTCCTACACCTCTAACTCTGAGAAAAGTTGCCCTTCTAAATGGCCATGATCAAGACATAATCTTAATTAACTACTATCTCCATCCAAATTTCTGAAGTCATTTGAGAGTCTTGGTAGTTTATGGATTCTAATTTTGTATAACCTTGTGTGCAAAAGAAGAAAGTTCTTTCGGCTATCTAATTAAATCTAGAAATTGAAAATGTTTTGGTCTTGAAGGGGAGACACCATACGTTATCGTGAGTATGACATTACACTATAGCAACAAGAAAAGAACTAAGAATAAATTGATGTTTTGGGCTACTAAAGACCTTTCTCCTACTTTTGTTTTGATGGAATGACATTAATAATCAGCCTCATCCATTTCTTGTTAGATCTAAGTTGATCTTGTATCTTAATCTTATTTATTAGTTATTTTCAGCCATTTGTTTTTGCTTGAAAAAAGGTCCAAAATTGTTAGCTAAACAATTCAATGGCATCATATTAATTAGAGCAGAACAAGTAGATGCTGACCAGAAGCACGATTATAGTAGCCCATAACATTAACCAAAATACGACTATTACAAACGAATTGCAATCTATTAAGATGAGAAAATTAAATGTAAATAGCATTGTTAAAATAAACAAGCTGGGAACCAAAAAAATAGGCTACAATAACACGTAGTTAAACCCCCCCTCCCCCATCCAGGATAGACAGATATGGAATTTCTTCATTTGAATTGTAATTAATCAAATATAGGATCATGAACCATATCAAAAAAAGACACTCCTTCTTGATCATGCTCTTCACCATTTCTTAGCGAAACCAAGCTCTCCACGTAGATTGCAACCTGCAAATAATGATAAAATCCAATAATATTTCCAAGAGGTTTAATCTCTTGGGTTTGGAGATCATACAACACAATTCTTCCATTGCTATCTTTTAAAAGGAACTGATCATGTTTCCAAATTCCTAATGGCATTTCCACTCCCACAAGGGGTCCAACAGTTATGCGCTTGGTCCAAGATCCTTCCTTGCCATACTTTTCCATTACCCACAAATCCAAGAACTCCAAGCACTTCTCTTGCCCAGGAAAAGGACAAACAATCATAGCAAGGGATTCTTTAAACTTGGCAACACGGCTATAAAATGCATAAAATATGTGGCCATCAAATTCTCTTGGTGAACTAATTACAAACCTTATAATCTGAGAAATTTCATCAACCATGTCAAATGCAACAATTACCAAGGCACCATCATCATAAGCCCTCCAATGAAATGCTCCGTGAACAAAAGCATCAATACAAGATTCTCCTACACCGGAAATAGAAGATGGCACGGTGCAATCCACTGCTCTTCGCTGCAAAATGGCAATCAGGTACAAGTCTGGATTCTCTCATGGAAGGGTTGACTAATAAATTGAAGGGATGGCTACAAAAAAGAATATAAGCCATTACAAGGACCAAAGATTTCTACTTCAGAAATTTGACTTTGGTTAATAATTGTATCCAGAATACTCATAGAGGAACTGTCTGTTGCTTGGTTGAAAGAGAGTGTAGAAACAACTACTCATAAGATCTGGTTGGGAAGAAAAGGGGTATTATGCTTAACAAGGAGGGCAATATCATCTTTTGCGTTGATTTAGTTAAAGGAGACAAGGTGCTTCAAGATAAAGTTGTGATTTGTGATAAAATAGCACCAAGATTTGTGAACACATTTAAAACGCATAAGAGATTTCACTGGCAACTTTGAGAGAATATCAGGCACCAAATCTCTTAGTCGATCTTCATTTCTAGCCATCTGTGGTGCAATTAAATCTTGGCATAGGTTCTTCTTCTATCTCTCCGTAGAAAAGTATCTCAATCTCTAGTTCTTTTCTTTTCCTTTTTTTAAAAAAAATTGGGTATGATGGAAGCGTCTTAGTCCTCTTCTGCACTTAGCTTTACCACAATCGCAATGTGTTGCTCTTGCTCAAACGCTACAAAAACAAAGAAATATATTCCCAAATGGGCTACTTGCATATTAAAGAACAAAACACACTGCTGGGCAATTAAAAATATTATTATATTGGCCAAAACGAAGAGGTTCATGATGCATAGTTTAATGTGCAGGAATGCATATTCTGATTTTGATAACTATATTGCATGAAATCCCAATTGTTTGAATAAAATTGTTTTGATAACTCAGTCATAAAATTTTTGCAAAGAATACCAGCAACTTTTTTGAACACGTCCACCAATATTGAAAAATACAGTTTCTCCAATGTCTAAAACCTTCACAAAACAGAGAACCACAATTACCTATTCCTATTCAGGAAAGAGAAAAGGCTAAGAGACCTTGTAATAAAACATAGCATAGCAGCTCAACAATTGGCAAAGAAACCATAATTAAACCCACGGTGATTTTTCAACAAGAGTCAAGCAATTAACCTCAAAGATTTCCAACAGAGAACTTAGGAAGAGGAGGTGCTAAAAGAGGATGAAGGATGAGGGTGATTGGCAATGAGCAAAAATGGATTGCAGCTATTCATAGAGATGATAAAAGAGAGGTAGAATTTCAGAGTAGATTTTTTCATTAAAACTAAAAAGAAAAAAAAACAAGACAGAGACATTAGCAGCGAGGGGAAACCAACCGTTGCTAAGGGTTTCCACCCCGCCCCAATTTCTTCCCTTTTTAGAGAGAGAAACCAGTTTCTAGAGAGAGAAAAGGGATTAGAGAGAGAAGTAGAAATCAAAAAATAATATAGGGGTGGCTCCACCCCATCTCCACCTTTCTTCCCCTTCTAGAGAGAGAAACTAATTCTAGAGAGAGAAGCAGAGGTTCAAGGGAGAGAAATAGAAAAATTTAAGGGGATAGAGAGAGGGTTTCTTACCTTAGCTACCAATTAGAAAATTTAGAGCTAAAATAGAGGAGTTTTCCTTCTAGATATATATAAGAGGTGAGTCAAAGGCAGAGTACTATGTTTTTCTCTACCATTTTTTTTTTTTTCTCTTTTCACGATTTGTTTGGTCTGCTCTGCTTAATTTCTTTTTAAAGTAAGTGTTACATTTTTAAATATTTTTAATATTTATAAGATACATAATATTATACAAAAATAGTTAATATGTAAATGATATGTATATAAATTATTATTTTTTTAATTTGTTTGATAAAATAAAATAAATTATATTTTATATTTAATAAAATATAAAAATTACATACATTTATCATATTAGTGTAATATATTATACTCACATATAATTGCCCATACCTTTTTTGTTTTGAACTTTTTTTAATTTGGATCTAGTGCTTTGCCTTTGTTATCTAATTCTGACCACGTCCATGTTTTTATTTACTTTGAAGCTCTATTTATCTTTCCGATTGGGCCACTAGTTTTTACCTTGATACTAGGTTTGATCCATTTATTTGGTCACAAAAAAAAAAAAAATTTCCTACGGATTAAGTAGGGCAATAACTGTAATGACAATAGTATGCCAACAAAGGAATAAAATTTTGTTTCGGGGTATATTGTAATTACTTAGAAAATGGAAACATTTTAAAAATGTTTCAAAAATTTTATAGAATCGGAAATTTTTTTTAAATAATTTTAAGTAATAATTTTTTTTTTCAATTTTAAAAAATTTTAACATAATAATAATGGTAGAGATATATAAAAATAGATAGTATAATACACTTTTAACATACATAATACTCTTTTATTTTTTTTTAATTTAAGTTTTAAATAAGTGGGCTAAGAATCAATTTGAGAGAGATCTTTCCAAGAAAAATGTTTTGCATTAATTAGTTAAAGAATTTTTTTTTTAAAGAAAAAAAGAAAGAAGAGGTGAAGTGGGCATTGTTGACTGGAAAAATAAAAAACTGAGCCTCTTCTGAATTAGTTCTCTCTCTTCCCTTTGCTCATATCTCTCAAGAATTTATCTCTTTGTAATTCACAAGTGGTAGCAAAAGAGAACAGAAGGGAGGGTACACCGCTGTCTAATCCTTTCTTCCACTCTCTCTCTTGATCGACTCTAGCTACTCCATGGAAAGGGTTCTACTTGCACGGTAACGACGGCACCACATGGCAAAGAAAGAAGAATCATAAGTACTCTGAGATTTCCCTTAACCAACCACTCAATGATCTGCTTCTGTTTGTATACCAAGAAATTAGAGTTGAAACCTAACAAAAGAAACTTGTGTAATCACTGCGATCTCTGTCTCTTTCTCCCCCTACAATCTATATCTCTCTCCCTCCCTCCTTCTAACCTCTATCCCTTGATTCCTGATTCGTTCTAAAAAGGAGCAAAGTTTCTTCATTTCCTCTAAAACGCACCGAATCAAAAGTTTTTCGAAATTCAAACCATGTTTCGGGTTGTTAACGGAAGAAACCAAATTTTTTTTTGCATTTTGTCCAAAACAACACAAAATTTTGCTCCTGGCCATCTGACCCTCTAGCCTCTATCCCTTGATTCCTGATTCGTTTTGAAATGGAGCAAAGTTTCTTCATTTCCTCTAAAACACACTGAATCTCTTCTGTTTCAATGGAAACTGTTGATTTTGAGAATTGGTACCATGTTTCGTGTCATTAATGGACGAAACCAAAAAATTTTGTGCGTTTCGTCTGAAACGACACGAAATTTTGTCCTTTGATGCCAGCAGCACTAGTGTGGCTTACAAAATCCCTAATATTGCTTTTTTATTTTTATTTTTATTTATTTATTCATTTATTTTTAATTGCCACATTTTTTTTTATTTAGCATTTATTTGTTACATTTTATCTTACTTCTTGACCATTTCAAAATTTCTTTACTAAATACTAGAATAAAATTACCAACGAGAGAATAATCAAAATTAACTATAATTATAGTGATATTTTGACATTTTGAAAGTAAAGACATATATTTAGTTTTGCCTGGTGAAGCTTGAGATCAATCTCTAATAAAATTCTTTTCATTTATCTTAAAATGTAGATCAAGAGTATTGACGAGGGAATAATCAATTATAGTTGTGATGATGGCAACCCTTTTGACATTTTGAAGATGAGAAGGTCACTTCAGTCTTAATTTTCAGAAGTATTAGTAGTTTTAAAGAAAGACCTCTGATTAAAAATATCTTGCCACAAATCATTAATTTTAATATTTAAAAAATAAGCTGCATTTTTTTAAATTTTCATATTATTACTTGGCTAATAAAAATGACAAAAATTGCTTATGATAGAATAAATTGGAAGAGGATTGTAATGACAATCGTCACCTCTACCCAATAGTCTTGAGGTGCTTTTAGGTTTCACTAGAAGTGTTAGTAGGGCTTAATAAGATATTGATTTATTTTAAAACATGATGTAAAGACCAATCTAATTCATTTTTTTTTTTTTGTTTTTAAAAAGGGCAACAAGTTATTAAATTGGTAAGCGTGCCAAGAGTAGGCGTCGTAGGGTGCTAATACCTTCCGTACGGGTAATCAACCCCCGAACCCAAACTTTGAAAACGTAGACAATTTTTTAGGTGTCCAATGGCACCATTCCATTTGTTTATGGTGGAATTATATGATTGATTGTAACTCCATTCTCTTACATATTATGGCATACCATTTTTTTTATATATATATATATTTTCTTACATGGGTATTTTGCCGCCCTGCATCGCATGCTGCGGGGGGACATTGCAACTGTAGTTAATATACATCTAAAAAAAATAAAAGCAAAAGTAAAGATATAGAGTAGAATGGTTGAAAAAGAATAGAATGAGTAAGAAATGATGCATGTTTTACTTCATATTTAATTAAATCTGTTGATCACAGAGGGGTTAGCCTTACTCATATATTGTAGGAATGAGTTTGAAAGCATTGTGGACTGATTCTTACTTTGATTAGGTGGACAGTAGACTTGGCTACTAGTAATTGTGTTTGCACGTGGTAGGTAGAAGTAAAAATGGAATAGTAGGACTAAATATATACCTGAATTTCTAATGTAACATATTCTATCTATAAAATATAAAAAATGAATAAAAAGAAACTATAGAAGCTACATAAATGATTTTTATTTTGTCCCCTGGCGCAAAAGAAAAACACATATATATTGAAGGACTTGTTTTTAGAGAAAAAAAAGAAAAAACTAAAACCCTTTTTTAGTCCTTGAAAAATGTAACCATCGACAAATTCGTCCTCCAAAAATTTTCAGTGACAAATTGATCATTGAATTATTATTTTGTATGACAAATTAGTCATTTGGTATTTTAATGAGAAAAGTTTTGGACCCCTGCAGACCCCTTTCCTAAATTTCTTTCACTAATTTTGCCTAGCTATATTTAAGCCCTCATTTTCTCCTTTTAAGTCTTCATTTTTTTTTTACTAATCTTGCCTACTGGAGGACTAATTTGTCAATGAAATAATAATTTAAGGACCAATTTGTCACAAAAAATTTTTGGAGGACAAATTTGTTAGTAGTTACATTTTTCAAGGACTAAAAAAGGGTTTTACTCAAAAAGAAAAAGATAAAGGTAATATTGCATTCTTCATAGACCAATATGAAAATACTTTTGCGTATCAGAATTCTACTATTTCATTTATAGGTTCTTAGTTAAACTTTTTTAAGATATAATCTTTTAGTTTTTCATCCCTTCAGCAGAGTCTCTTATTTTGATAGAAAAATAATATCAATTCTCTAATCCAAAACCGAAAGTCTTTTAGAAAGAGGGGGACAAGAACCAAAACATTCCCGATACCCATTTCCTGCTTTGTGCTACAATATGATTTAGTTCATTGAAGCACAAGATTTTCGCTCCTTTATTTTATGAACAGAAATTTGTACTTCTTGATTAGATATTACGCCATATTCTTTAATCAAATGGCTTTGTGGAATGATTCTTCTTACAATTATCTGTATTTGGGAACTAACAATTAGGACTAGGGAGTGGTTGCTATACAAAAAAGTGAAAATAGAAATATGGAGCAGATAAATAGGTATGAAGAAGAATAGGTAAGAGTCGATGATGCATGTCCATGATACATGGTTAATTTACATGAATTCTTATCTATTTTATTTATTACTAACACTAATAAAGAACATGTTGCTCTGTCTCCTTGTTTTACACTCGACTTTTAGCTAGGAATGAGTTGAAATTGGTAAGTTTGTTGAATGATTCCTCCCTTACTTATTTGAGTTTGGCAAAGAGCAACTACGTCTAGGGTGTGGTTAATATAGAAAGAGAATGGAGGTATGGAGCAGAATAGATAAGAGTTGATGATGCATTTGCCCAATATGGTGGTTCATGGTTAATTTACATATTTCTCCATTTACTTCTTTTATCTCTATTCCTAACAGTAAGCACATGTTCCTCTGTCACTTTGTTTTAATTTGCACATGACATTTAAGAATGAGTTGAAATTTGTAAGCTCTACTGAATGATTCTTCCTACAATGATTTGTATTTGCAACTAGATAGCGATTAGGTTTAGGGTGTGATTGATATAGAAAGTGAAAATGGAGATATGGAGCGCAGAATGGGTAAGACTTATGGTACACGGTTTAGATCATGTTATCAGTTCTCCATTTATATCTTCTATTTCTAGTTTTAACCTTAAGTACATGCTCCTCTATCTCCCTCAACAAAAAAGGGCTCTAGTATTTCATTTCATGGATTTTTGGATATGAGAGAAAAATATAAATGTATTGATAGTAGAGAAAGTATTAGGTTCACACACGTCTTCTAGGAAAGAGTTTGAAATTGATAAAGTAGTGTGGGCTGATTCTTCCTATGATTAGGTGGATTTTGCTACTCGTAATTGTGTTTGCTTGTGGTGGGTAGAGGTAAAAATGGAAAAGTGGGAGGAAATTAAGAGGTAACAATTGATACCATATAATATTTAATTAGATTAATTGTTATCCATTGACACATGCATAATACTGCTTTATTGTGTGCCCGACTTGTATAATTTTTTTTTCCTCTCTTGGCATGGAGATATCAAGGGGTTTATTTAATTAGTTTCATGGATTGTGTCAAGGGCTTTATTTAATCTTATGCATTAATTTATTCATTTTCTTTTCTTCCTTCCATTAGTATTACTTACATGAATTTATATTTGGTATATCATAAGTGGAGTCTAAAGTTTACATAAGCGACTTAATTTATACATTTTTTTTTGTAATAAACATTTCATAAAATTCATTTTAATGATAATCTAGGTAGTATTAGATAATTTATCTATGATTAACTTCAACAAAACACGATAACAAATGATCAAATTAGATTTCATACTTAGAAGCAATCATGATCGTTCATTTTATGTTCTTATAATTTTTATATGAAAAATATATTTTGGAATATTAAAATATTTTAAATTGATATATAAAAATAGGTTAAGAATATTTATATAAAAAATTTTGGCTTATTATAAACACAACCATATAATTTCATTCACTTATGTAAATATTTTACTTTTCACCCCAGTGTAACCAATAATAACTATACTTACATATCATGATTCTTTCCAACTTTCTTTACTATCCCTCATTTCCCCTCAAAGTAATGAAAGAACTCATCTATTAAGTAGTTGAATGTCCACATCATTAATGAATGCTTGAGGCTATAAAACCCTCCTCCTCCTTCTTTCTGTTTCATCCAAGCATGCTTAACATCATTTTGCAAAACATGCCTACAGCCATGCATGCCAAGTTTCTTTCTTTTGTTATCTTCGTCTTCTTGGCATGTCTTTTTTATTGAAGGAGCACCACCCCGTCGTCCTTTTAATCCTCCACCACCTCCTCTTCGATATAAGCACGATTATTTTATACTCGCCCTCACATGGCCACCTTCGTTTTTTCTCCTGGCCTCGGGGCCATGTCAACCATCTCTGCCAACCAGACAGTTCACAATCCATGGTTTTTGGCCAAAGAATATGGTGAAATACTACAAGATTGTTCAGAATTACCACCCCCTCCGTCAGTGGTGAGTGTTTTATTTCCAAGAATTTCTTTCTTTCCTTTTTTTTTTTTTTTTTNTTTTTTTTTTTTTTCATTACTGATCCTGACATATATGTAATTATCTATGGTAGTATCTAAGGAGCAAAGGAGATCTCCTAGCATTGTGGCCCCAGCTGAAAGATGCAAACAACTTTGCAGCTGGCAAGAAATTTTGGAACCATGAGAGGATGAAGCATGGGAGCTGCTCACAATTTTCAGCACTCAAATATTTCACACATATAATCAACCTTGCAAGGACATACGATGAAATTTCAATGTTGAAATCTGAAGGTACGTCTTGTTTCATATATAAACCTCTATTAATGATTCCTATTATTTTTATTTTCATTTTTATTTTTAATGTTGTTTCTGTTATCTGTATCTTGTAGATATCATTCCCAATGACACATTCTATGACAGTCAACACATAATTAATGCCATGATCAAATGCATAAAGTATCAAACAATTTGTAGTTAAGTGGTACTGAGGTCATTTTCATAATTAGTAAGTTCTGTTTTCGAATCTAGAATTATAGCTAAAAAGACAAAAAACAAACGCACAAAGCACATGATGAAGCTGAGGTGCTCTGACATCCTGAGCCAACCACAGCATCAGCTATTCACTGAAGACAGGCTGTGTTTTGAAAAAGATGGCATCTCAGGAGTTGCAGCAACCAATATGGCAACTGTAAAGGAAAGATCAAATTTTCATGATATGCTTACAAAGAAAATAATTTCACTATCAACTAGATAAGCTTCATAATTTATGTTGCTTGTATTTATATCACTGCTTTCCCTTGGTAATTCTCAAGTAAAAAACATAAGTCCTCTCACATCTTGAAAGAAAATTGTAAAAAAGCCACCCGAAAACGAATATCTACGTATATGTTTTTTCAATCAAGCTTCTTTTAATCCATTTCTGCATTTAAATTTGATGATCATATTAATGGCACATCCAGATTAATAAGAGACAAACGAATTTTATTGCTGTACCTATACTCTATTCTGTATTTGCTTCTGCAGTATGTTAAAAACAAAAACATTAATGCAAGAAGCTCACCTTCTTGAAGAATTCAAACCTGTGGTTTTAATGTGACAATTCTTAATCTCTCATTCTTCCATAAATCAGCAAAAACAATATTTTTTTTTCCCATATTTTATCACAGTTGTGCGCCCTTTAAGAAAGATATGAAAAACCTACTTCCTACAACATCACACTAGTAACCACAATGAATGCAACTGGGATTATTTTTGAGTGAGACTCTTTAAAAGTTCTTCTAGGTGAGATTTCTAAAAGGCCTAGGAGAAACTTCAAACATTATACCTATACTTCATTAATCTTATTAAAAAAAGCACCCAAACCTGCAGTAGTATCCCTATCTACTTACAGAACTGGAATCCCTCACCTGAAATAATTTATCTTCATTCAGTTTTTCTTGTTTACCACCAGTAAATCCTTTCAATGACCATATGTATATGTATCCCTAATCATGAGGTTGTCAAATGCAATCGCACCATAGAAATCCTGTCAATTAGAGATAATTTCTCCCTAGTCATTCTATGCCACACCATGCAAATTCAATGTTCACCAAATCACAGTTACTGTAAAAATGTATATTGAGTTTGGTGAGGGCTATGATACCCCCTCTAAGAGGGGAGGTATTTCTACCCCACCTTAGTTGGGGGGTTCGGCTAGGATCCACCAAATAATTTTGATGTTGTTGTAAAGATCTCGAAAAACTAAATCACTTAGCATATGCCAAGACAGATAATTCCTTATAAAATGCAAGAAAGACATAACATAGGGAAACATGTCAAAAAGAAACTTTTTCAAGTTTACTTCTTGAAACTTTTTCCTATATTGTGTCATTTTTATATTTTATAATAAATTGTATGTTCTAACACATATTGAGTGATTCAAATTTTTTGAAATATTCGCAACAACACTAAAATCACTTTGTAAGTCTCACTAGGTCCTTTCTAAAACTCCACCCAAATGTGGGGTAGTGCTACCCCTCTTCGAGGGGATAGCATAGCTGTCATTTTCAATGGAAGAAAATATGCATTACGACCCCATTGCCATGACTTTTACACAAAAGATAAACCATTTATGCCAAAAGAAAACAGAGAAACCTTAATAAAGAGAAAGACGACAAAGATTGAAAGTAGATATTTTGGATTGGACATAATAAGACCGAGATCGTCTCATTCTCTAACTCTAAGAAGATCAGAAGAGATAAAAAGAAAACAAAGAAAATAATGAAATACAAAGAAGCCTTACACAACGTTCAAACTCGTGCACACATAATAATGGCCATCATCCGCCATGTATTTCAGGGTAAAATTTGGCGGGAGGATTTCTTGGCAACCATCGCTATCTCTCCCTATATATACAATCTTTTTCCTTTTGCCTTCTCATTTTCAGAGGTGAATTTCACTGTCAAAATAGATGGTTTTATAGTGGTTGCTCTCCAAAGTGTCTTCTTTTTTACTTCAATGATAAATACCTCTTATTTTGTTCACACAGAAGGGGAATTTTTTTTTGTCATTATATAAATATAGTTAAATTTTCTAGTTAAAAATTATAGACAACTTATTTTGTTTGGGTCTTTTTAATGGTATAAAAAAATTTGAAAAAAAAAAAAGAGATAAATTCTTAATTTTTAATTATTGATTTTTATATTGTTGCTTGGCTGTTTGTAATGAAGCAAACCCTAGGCTTAGTCCATTGCTAGTGTAGCCCATTTTTTTTTTTAATCTAGGCAATTCTTCAATAATTAAACTTTTGCAAATAATAAATAAATCAAAAAATGAGAAAAAAAATTTTATAAATAAATTTTTGTGTCACTAGATCTAAGAGTATCAATAGGAGAGTAAGAAATAAATTTTCTCCACTATCCATTGGTTTAAGCGTATGCATTATTCCTATTTAGCAAATAACTGAAAAAAGAAGAAGAGAAAAGACCAATTAAAAAAAAAGTAGTGGAGATAGGTGGTGGAAATTAAAGGGCAAGAGGGACAAAGTAGAAAATCTGAAAAGAAAATATCTAAGGAGGGTGTGTGCGTGAAGACCAAGAAGGAAAAAGGAGAAAACAAAAAAGTAGAGGAAGAGAAGAAAGGAGGCAATGTCGACTAGACAGAAAAAAGAAAAGGAAACCGAGAGAAAAGAAGGAGAGGGGTGAGCAAGAGAGAAGAAAAAGGAAAAGTGAGAGAGCTAGGAGATCGAAGGTAGAGACCAGGAAAGAAAGGGAAGAAAACACAGCAATAGAAAGGAGACAAAGGAGAAAAAGGTAGAGCAAAAGGGGTTTACAGGATGAGAGAAACCGAGAAGAGAGGGACGAAAACATAGGTGCTTTTCTCTTTCGGTTGAGCTGGTATTTTTTTAATTCTTCAGTATGAAATTCCTTATTATATCAATCTGCTATGAACTATAAAATCTGTGGGCTCTTGTTGGCTATGTGATTTTCTAGAAATCAATGTTTAGATTTCTGTAGTGATTATTTGGTTAGCTTCCTTTCTTAACTTTTTTTTTAAGAGTAAAACCCTTTTTTAGTCCTTGAAAAATACAGTTATTGACAAATTCGTCCTCCAAAAATTTTCAGTGACAAATTGGTCGTTGAATTGTTATTTTGTCTGACAAATTAGTCCTCTGATACTTTAATGAGAAAAGTTCTGGACCCCTATAGACCCCTTTCCTAAATTTTTTTCACTGATCTTGCCTAGCTATATTTAAGCCCTAATTTTCTCATTTAAGTTCTCATTCTCTTTTCACTGATCTTGCGTACTAGAGGATTAATTTGTCAGCGAAATAATAATTCAACGACCAATTTGTCACCAAAAATTTTTGGAGGACAAATTTATCAGTGACTGTATTTTTCAGGGACTAAAAAAGGGTTTTACTCTTTTTTAAATATTTAGTTGAATTATTTCTATTAATGGGCTTTGTATAATCTTAAGTTTCCGTGAAGATTTTGCATGGAAGATGAAAAAAATTTGTTGGGATCTTCAATGAAAAATTTGGGTTGCACCGAATTGTTGTCCATTGATGAAATTTTGCGTAAAATGTTTAGTTCAGCCTAGTGTCTTGTGCTCTATCCCTAGAAGAGCATACCATATTAGCATTCTATCTTTCTTTGGAAAATGGTATGATACTCAATCTAGATACCTAGCTACTGGAAGACGAATAATAGCAGATAGTTTAAAATGCCTAATGGAAGGGAATGTTGGGCCTAACCCCAGAAGGAAAGACTTTATATTCGCTAGCTCGGTAAGAACAATCGGAATACAAGGATGCAAGGACGGGACCGGGCTTGCCTCAATGGATAAACAAACCTACCAGTAAGCAGTGGTGACATCCCTTCGCTCAATTATGGGCGGTTCATAATAGGGTATGGTGTTACAATACAGATACAGAGCCTGTTGGACACGAACCCACAATAGCAGATAAAAATGAAATTTGTTCGAAATCCATAGCATGTTTCAGATCCGGTTCCTACAATTTAACAAAGAAGATTTGAGTGCTTTCAGCCCCTTCTCCTAAAATGTTAGGCGAGGTGCCTTTTATTATAACTGTCATTTATTTTATAGTTTTCAAAATCAGAGTATACCTTGTTGAAATTCTTGTGTTCATTTGATATAATTGTGGATTGTGCAGAAGTTGTCATTTTGATTCTACATGATTTTGATCTCCTTATGTGATAATTGAGGGGCTGTTTGCTATGATGTTTTGAGGATGGTTTTGAGTTTTTTTTATGCACTTTGGCACTTCTTTGGAGCTGTTTTGATTTATTCCCTCGCCATTGTAATGCTAATTTGCTGAGGTTAATGGTGCACAGTTTCTAGAGCTGTTTTGGGTCATTTCTTACTCTTTTGGTGTTTAGTTCCATGGCTGTTTCAAGTTTGAATTTTATGTTATTCTGGGTTGATCTATGTTATCTTGAATTTTTTTTTTTTTATTTTTTTTTTTTTTTAAGTATCAATTGGTGAATATGATGTAGTGTTTTGCATGCTAAATGGAGATTTATCATATTGTTATAGGGACTGTTCTGGTCTAAAGCGCAGGCTGTTTTCTTGGAAAATAATGCTCACTTTTTTTTGTTTTAATTAAGCTTCTTTAGGGCTATCTTAGGCATTTCATGCATGTCCCCAACATCATTTTTGTGCCATGTTGAGACTGTTTCTGAGCCCATGATTGGTCGCTGTTGTGTTTGCTTTTATGCCATGGCATGACTCATTTTTAGCAAGACTTAGCCACAATGTGGGGATTGGTTTGGGTGGCGGTGTCAATGCATGATCAAGGGGCTTTGGGTTACTTCATTTTAGTATTTTGGTGCATGATCGAAGGAGTATTGGGTTATTTTGTTTTACTATTTTAGGTGTTGTTTTGGGTGCTGTTCCGGTTTGTTTTGGTTGGCCGTTCTATGCATATATTGAGGTTGCACTCTGACTATTTTCCCTACGCCTTGAAGGCTGCCACAGTTGAAATCATGCTGATTTTTTGATGGTATGCATAAATTTTTTTTGCCTCATTACCATGCAAAGTGTCTTTTTGTATTGCACTTGTATTCAGCTGTTTTAGAAAAGTTGTTGAGTATTTTGGGGCTGTATGTACATCTAAGGTAGCACTTGATAATTCTACATTTGCGTATGTGCTCTTGTGGTTAGATCATTTTACATTTAGGCTAGAAGCATCAAAATACCTATTCTCGGTTCTGTCACGTAGTGCTCAGTTTTTTTGTCATAGTTGGAGCTATAGAGCTCCAATTTGCATCATTCTCATCTTTTTAGAACCGTAAGACAAGCGTATTCTATGTGTGAAATTTTCAAATTTTTTGTATATCTTAATTGCTCCCAGTTTTGATTTGAATATGGTTGTTCACTGCTGCACTATCACAGCTGACATGTCTTTGGCAGTGTTTAGTCTTTTGTCTATAATTTAAATTATAATGCTCATTTCTACATGATTCTTATTTTGTTAGAACCATAAGATTTTCGTTTTCGATATATGTAATTTTCATATTTTTTTTGCGTGTTTCCCCTAATCCCAGTTTGTATTTCAATTTAGCTGTGTTCTCTGTGGTGTCAAGTTGCCAGACAGCTCTGACATTGCTTAGTCTCTTAATTCTTCCTAGAGCTACAAAGCTCTAATTTGAGTGTTTCTTGTTTCATTTGAAACATAATATAAAATTTTCGGAATTTTTTCATTTTCCCCTTGCTCCCATTTTGCATTTAAATTTAGCTATTTTTCTATGCTGCCAAGTGTCCAGACAGCTCTGGCAGGGTTTAATCTTTTAATTCTTTCTTGAGCTACAGAGCTTGGAATTTAGTACCGTTTGTCTCATAGAACCATAGGATGTGTGCCTTCATTGTATGCAATTTTTAGAATTTTTTTTTCATTTTTTCATTGCTTCAAGTTCTAATTTGAATGTGATTATTTTAGATTATGCCTGAGTGACATTTTTTTTAATTTTCCATTGTTCCATTTTTGTGAGTTTTAGCTTGGTTCTAAGCATTACATAGGAGCTGTTGGCAATTCAATTTGGTAATTTCTGCATTTGCCTATGTGAGAGCTGATTGGTAGTCTTATTTTTGGGTGGTTATCTTAAATTCATTTTTGAGTTCGATTTGTAATAATTATTGGGTTATTGAATTCTCTAAATTGTGGTCATTATTTATTGGGTGTCATTTGAGAGACATGATATATACTTGAGATGATGATATTTAGTTATGAATCTTTTAACTTGTATTTGATGTTTCTTTGAGCAATTTTACATATGAATGAGAGTGATCATGGTCGTGGACAAGTTGGAAGGCTCTGCTCGAGAAGGCTTTGTTGCAAATTAGGAGTAAGAGATTTTTATTTATCTTAATTTTTTTTTTAATGTAATTAAATTCCCTTCCCCGGGACAAGTGTTGTAATAATTATATTCATACATTTCAATAGCATTTAGAAATGTGTTGTTCATTTAGTATCCATAGCCCCTTTACCTATCATGGAGGGATAGAGCGATCAATCTTCATATTAGGTGGCTCATAAGAATAAGCGCCACCTCGGAGGGTGCCATATGCGAAGAACAGGTGGAAGGATTTAGGGCACATTAGTTGCATGCATTTCATGTTTAAATTTGCTGTTAATATTCTTATTCACTTGTGTAGTTTTTTATTATTTGAGGGATAAGTAAAGTACATTTTTGGCCATCTTATGTTCCCACAATTAATTTCAAGTACCTGTCTTTTAGACGGGTGTTGTGGGGTGTCTAACACCTTTTCCACACAAAATTAGACTCTCGAACCCTCTTTCGTTCGTAGATCAGTTTTGAAATTCAAAAAAAGGTCTTTCAATTGTCCCCCATTTTCTTAAAACAATTGATGGCGACTACAAATTTTTTTTCGAAAACTAACATTTTGTTTTTAATTCTGTCATTTGCGTCGTAACAATCTTCGGGTACGTTATGACAAGAATATAGTAGTATTAAGATTCAAACATAAGACCTTAACCTTTTTAGAAATTGGCCTTAAGCCGAGAGTTGGATTCACTGCTCCAAATTTGTTCTTCATTTTTTTTTTACTTGATATGAAGAGGTGTTGCCTATTAGGCACCGAACAGACTTAAATTGGGGAGTAGGAGGCGAGGGAACTAGAGAGTTGGAGTCATTGTTCCAAACTCATTAATCCTGGATCAAACACTAATTCTTATGATTGCTGGAAGTTCCAATTGAACTCATAGTTTAATTTATGGTTTTTCTCATTTACTAATTTTTCCTACTAAATAAGGTCTAAGTTGCATAAAAGTTACTCTAAGTTCTATTAAAAATTATAATATTTAATTCAAGCAAATACGTACAGGACACCAATATAACCTTTCAATTTTTTAAATTACACAAGAAACTAAAAAAAACATTCTAAGAATGAGAAAAAATTAGTAAAGTAATTTTCTAGAATAATGTCTCTTCATTTCTCAAGAAACTTATTTACTCAATAATCATAATTTAGTGTCGTTCATGTATAATGTCTCTTTGTTTCTCAAGAAGCTTATTCAATAATCCTAGTTTTTAGTGTGATTCATGTTTTAGGAATTAATTAGGGGGATGAACCTTTTCTCATTGGAGTCCTATAAATACCTATGTAATCTTTCATTCTTGTGTATCAGAAATACAATACAAGTCTTGTTCTCTTACCCATTGTTAGAATTCTATTATTTTCTTTGGCTTGTTTTTCTTCACCAAGGTTGTTGATCTTGGGCTAGTGCAATCTTGCTGCACTACGGTTTCTTTTTCATGGTATCAGAGCTTGAGAGATAGCTTTGTGTCAAGATCTCTTGTGAAGAAAATCACCTGGTGTTCCAAATGGATTCGAGTGGCCGTGTTGTTGGATTTCGTATGGAGCTATTAAACCAATCCAATTACAAAGTATGGAAGACTTGTATAGAGTCCTATCTCATTCGGGAAGACCTTTGGGAGGTTGTTGGTGGAGATGCCACTAATGCTCCAAAAAATGATGCTGAGACTTTCAAGCAATGGAGATAGAAAAATGCTAAGCCGGAATTTTCCTTGAAGAGGTCTATTTCCAATGGAATGTTTGAGCACATTATCCGCTGCAAATCTGCCAATGAGATTTGCAAACCTATGAAAGGCTATTCAACGAGAAAGATGTGGCTTGCTTGCAACTCTTGGAGAATCAACTTGCAAATGTTTCTCAAGGTGATCTTTCTATTGCTCAATTCTTCCTAAAAATTAAAAATCTATGTTTAGAAATTTCAGCTCTAGATCCAAATGAGCCTATTTTTGAAGCTCATATGAGGCGGTGTATTGTTCGTGGATTGAAGCCGGAGTATATTCCTTATGCCACCTCAATTCAAGGGTGGGCTCAACAACCATCCTTGGAAGAATTTGAAAGTCTCTTGTCTTCCCAAGAATCATTGGCCATGCAAATGGCTGGATTATATCTAGCATATTGTTTGTGCTAGATGCTAAAAGAAACAAATTTGATGCCAAAGCTAGGAAGTACACTTTTATTGGCTATGACAATCAAAAGAAGGGCTGGAAATGCATGGATCCTCTCACTCACAAGTACATGGTGTCAAGGGACGTAGGTCTTGATGAAATTTCATCTTACTATGGTTCTAATCAAACTATGGAGCCAGAGATTACAACTTTTCCTTTCAACACTCATTCCTTTATTTCACAAGAGAATCATAGTGAAAGGGGGAGCTCTAGTTCATGTGAAGAATAGCGATCAGAGGATGGTTCTGCAAATCAAAGACCAAAGAGAAATATTGTCTAGCCAGCTTGTTATCAAGATGAAAATTTTACAAGCACCTACTCCTGTTTCTTTGCAAGACAAAATGATGATGAAACACCTTTATGTTTTGAAAATGCTAAAGGTGTCAAAGTATGGTAGGCTGCCATGGATGAAGAAATGAATGCATTGTTAAAAAATGAAAATTGGGATCTTGTTCCAAAACCCAAGGATGTGGAGCCTGTTTCTTGTAAATGGGTGTACAAAATAAAGCGCAAGGTTGATGGGAGCATAGACAGATATAAAACGAGGCTGGTTGGTCATGGATTTTCTCAGAAATATGGAGAAGATTATGAAGAAACCTTCAGTCTTGTTGCAAATATGACTTTTGTTCGAACTATGATAGCACTTGCAGCTTCTCTTGGTTGGAAATTATGGCAACTTGATGTGAAAAATGCTTTCCTATATGGAGAGCTTGATAAAGACATCTACATGGAGCAACCACAAAGCTATGTTTCTAGATCTCATACTGGTTTTGTTTGCAAACTCAAGAGAGCTCTTTATGGGCTAAAACAAGCTCCAAAGACGTGGTATGGAAAAATTGTTCAATACTTGCAATTTTGTGGTTATCTTGCTTCTGATTCTGATCATAGTTTGTTTTTGAAAAAGCAATCTGGTTTGCATGTCATAGTTCTCTTATATGTAGATGACATGATCATTACGGGCAATGATGAGGGAGAAATTGCAAAGCTTCAAGATGAACTCTCTATTCGCTTTGATATGAAAATTTTGGGAGAGTTGAATTATTTTCTTGGCTTAGAAGTTGAAAGGATGAAAGATGGAATTTTTGTAACTCAAAGAAGCTATGCTAAAAAATTAAGAGTAAAACCCCTTTTTGGTCCCTAAAAAATAGGGGCGGTGACACTTTAGTCTCTGAAAGATTTTTACCGACGCTTTGGTCCCTGAAAGATGTTTTCGTCTACCATTTTAGTCTGCCGCTAGTCTCCGTTAGTGGGGCTTAACGGAAAATGTCATGTGGCATGTTAAGTGCTGATGTAACCGTCAAATGCTGAGGTGGCAAGCTAACTGGGCGATTGGGTACTCTGATGACATGGATTTGAAGTAAGACGGAACCATTTTGAAACATTGCATAACTCCTTCAAGGTGAGTTTGAGACGTCGTCGTTCTGGGAGCAAAGGAGAAGAACTCCATCGCGATTTCTGGGAGAGGTCTTCTAGAACTTTGAAATCCCTCAAGGCTTCCTACGATTTCCCTCAATCCCAAAAGCAAC
>QAOA01001423.1:0-48868 GCA_003255065.1 Cercis canadensis
ACAAAATATTGTTAATTATCCTTCACTCAAACTCAGGTGAGCATTGCCTGAGGTTCGAGGAATCTTAACTAACAGTATGAGTGTGTAGAATTTCATTCAAGCAAACAATTGATTATCATTACCTGCCATTCAATAGACGGGAAAGACTGAAAAGTGAACTACAAAGGAGTATTTTATGGGTGGTAGAGTTGAGATCATGATTGGAAAACCTGGTATGTCTAAATTATGATTTGGGTCCAGAAAGTTACACCAATTTTAATTTTTGTTATTGTCCTATTTTTCTGTTCAATTGGGTTCTTCTAAAATCTCACAATTTTAATTTGGTTCAAACCTTAGATAGATTGTGGAAAAACTATATGTCATAAGGAATTATAACATGTTAGCACTGTAGTTTAAATGATTTGATTTGAGAAATTAAATTTATATTTCACATCTTTTTCTAGTGACAGTGTAACACGTTAGTAGTAATTTCTACTTATACGAATAAGAACAGTAAAAATTGGAGTCCTCAAGGTCTATAGCCATTGATGTTGCCTTTAGGTAAAGAGACCATTGACTAGAATACTTAAGCTAGAGACAACTGAAGTAGACTTCAGAACTGAAACCTGGGCCACTTGGGGTATGACTACCTAAAAACATGTTGGAAACGGCATTATGCTACTCTGAAGTCCAAGTTTGAAGCAGATCATGGAAAATAATGCCCTGCCTTGACCATGACATAAATATAAGTTCATGGACAATCCAGAAACTGTTCAACTCACCATGGCATTTCCTTTTTCAATCTTTATAGTACTATTTGTTTACGTTGCTTTCATCAATTATGTCTTGTTCTTTCCTGCAGTTGCCGCTACTAGCCCCACTAGGCCAGTAACCTGTAAATCGTCAACTTTGCGCCAGTAATTGTCTGCAAGAGGTTTGATTGAGTTACAACTTATAGGAAACGGCAGAATATATTTCGAAGTAGAGACCAAGATTGAGACAGCAATCACGAAACTGAAATAGAGTAATCTTCTAAGCAGTTTCTCTCATCCAAGAATATTGACTTCCATGCCCATCAAAGAATTTGTGCAGTGCCAAACTAGGGAAAAAAAAATTTGGTAAGCTTACAACCTAATAATTCTTAATTTTATCTTTCTAATAATGTCAATTACTTTTTTAATCCCTTATGTGTTTCATTTTTTGTATGAATTAGAAATTTAGAAGTGTTTCATGGTGGAAGCATATAATTGACCCCAGAATTAATGAAGAGGCAATGGCTTTCGGTGTGAGAGTAGTGAATTGAGTAAAATATCTCAACCTATTACGTGCAGTGATGCTGAAAGTGTAACAGAGATTTTGGACAATTAGATCAAATTAGTGCTCTTGAGAAGCTCACCCATCTAAATCTTTCCCATAATGATCTTGAAGGTGAGCTACCTAGTTCAACTGCAAACCAGACTCAACTGTCAACTTCATCCTTTTAACCCAGTTGGCTAAGTACTCATCTAACTGTATCAACCAACTATTCTATAAATAACTAGCTAGCAAAATAATAAAAAAGAAAAGAAAGGTGAAGTAAAGAATTAACATATTTTGTTTTACTAAAAGAAAATATTATTTTATTTTTAATAATTTACCATTCCATATATTATTGACATGTGGCAGAATCTGGTTCATTGACGAACCATTACTGTTGCCCAATAACAGAGGAACAAAATATTGTTAATTATCCTTCACTCAAACTCAGGTGAGCATTGGCTGAGGTTCGAGGAATCTTAACTAACAGTATCAGTGTGTAGATTTTCATTCAAGCAAACAATTGATTATCATTACCTGCCATTCAATAGACGGGAAAGACTGAAAAGTGAACTACAAAGGAGTATTTTATGGGTGGTAGAGTTGAGATCATGATTGGAAAACCTGGTATGTCTAAATTATGATTTGGGTCCAGAAAGTTACACCAATTTTAATTTTTGTTATTGTCCTATTTTTCTGTTCAATTGGGTTCTTCTAAAATCTCACAATTTTAATTTGGTTCAAACCTTAGATAGATTGTGGAAAAACTATATGTCATAAGGAATTATAACATGTTAGCACTGTAGTTTAAATGATTTGATTTGAGAAATTAAATTTATATTTCACATCTTTTTCTAGTGACGGTGTAACACGTTAGTAGTAATTTCTACTTATACGAATAAGAACAGCAAAAATTGGAGTCCTCAAGGTCTATAGCCATTGATGTTGCCTTTAGGTAAAGAGACCATTGACTAGAATACTTGAGCTAGAGACAACTGAAGTAGACTTCAGAACTGAAACCTGGGCCACTTGGGGTATGACTACCTAAAAACTTGTTGGAAACGGCATTATGCTACTCTGAAGTCCAAGTTTAGTAGCAGCTTATGAATATGAAACTTCTCAACATGCTTTTAAATTGTGACTTGGAATTATAATTCTGTAGAAACATTGTAGATTTTACAATCACTTCAACCCTATGTTCCCTAGAGGAGAGGACTTTCTTCTCATTAATTTTTGATAGTTTATATTACTTTTCTTATTACATTTAAATTCTCTTTCTCACAGTAACATGTCCTTAAAAGGGGCCAACATGTATATCAGAATTTCTCAGTGGAGACCTGTGACTTCTCATTTGACAGTACTTGGCTACAAGAGGTTTGATTGAGTAACAACTTATAGGAAACGGTAGAAAACATGTCAAAGTAGAGACCAAGATTGAGACAGCAATCATGAAGGTGAAATAGAGTCATCTTCTAAGCAGTTTCTCTCGTCCAAGAATATTGACTTCCATGCTCATCAAAGAATTTGTGTAGTGTCAAAGTAGGAAATTTTTTTTGGTAGACTTACAACCTAATAATTCTTAATTTTATCTTTCTAATAATGTCACAACACTCTGCCAATAGAATTTCAAAAGTTGCTATGAGTACTACAATGAAGTTGCAAGTTATAAATTGTGTGAAACTGCAGAGTATTTCAGCTAGAGTGATATGCTTCAGTAAGTGTTTATGTAGCATTAATTTCTGAGAGCACTGGTATTTGGTCATGAAATTTTACTAAGATTAATTCAAAGGTGGTCATTGTCTAAATCAAAAAGGTACTTACCACTTATCTATAAGGTTTATTAGAATCTCATATCAATCTTTCAACAAAATTCGAACAATTTTTCCAAGCCAAATATCAATTTTCAATTTCTAATTTCCTCCTATTTGGTACTTGCATTGACTGACTTGATCTCAGTACTCTTGCCTCCAAGATGTGAACTTTTATATTGATTAATTTGATGTATGTGGATTGATTGAATGTTGACTTTTCATTAATAGAATTCTCTTTCACTTTTATAAAAGGAATCTGTCATTATTTTTAGAAAATAAAAAGAGAAAGAGACAAAACGCTTAACNTAAAAAGAAAAAGAGACAACAACAAAAGGAAGGATAATTGTGTGTGTCTAGCGGGTTTCAGTAAGGGGACGGTAATGGAGTAACATATAAGGAGGTTAATGAAGATATAAATGTCAACTTACTCACATGGAAGGTAATGGTTACTCCATACCCATTGTTCATTTGTGCAACCAAACATACATAAAGAAAGTAAAATTTACTTTCGTAAATGTTACCCTTTTACCTCCTCTCCCAAACATACTCTGTATGTTAACATTGATAAGTTTGGTGTAATTTTCAACAAGAAAAGGAAGGATAATTGTGTGTGTCTAGCAAGTTTCAGTAAGGGGACGGTAATGGAGTAACATATAAGGAGGTTAATGAGGATATAAATGTCAACTTACTCACATGGAAGGTAATAGTTGCTCCATACCCATTGTTCATTTGTGCAACCAAACATACATAAAGAAAGTAAAATTTACTTTCTTAAATGTTACCCTTTTACCTCCTCTCCCAAACATACTCTGTATGTTAACATTGATAAGTTTGGTGTAATTTTCAAAACATAAATGTTTTGGTAATTTAATTATCTTGTGATTTTCTTCGATCTTGCCCTCGAAATAATAATTTGAGAATTCAAAGTCCATGGACTTATAACCATGAGAAAAAGGATACCGGCGTTGCCTAGAAAAGCAAGAGATCGAGACTGACTTGATGCAAAGTAGTTGATTTGTCAAAGTTATAATGGAAGAGACAAAGGGTTAAGCAAATGGTATTTTACAAGAGGTTATAGCATGCTGGCTATGGATTTTGGCTTACCTCACTACCTGTACTTGGAACTTATTTATAGGTGTCTTTTACCGCCTCATGTATGGCGGTTCACAGCTGTTTTTGTAGCTTTTGGTTATTGATGATGTAAGTCGGTGAGTAGCTGAATTTTCTGGTTTGGTGATGATGCTTGGTGAAATTTCTGGAAGTGTGCTACTTTCAATAATTTCACTGGTGGAAGAGTTGAGATCATGCCTTGAAATTTCAAAGAAAGTTGCCCATACCGCGTGGGGACAGTTTCTTTGAAATATGTTTTTGGCCACTTAACTCAGATTGGCTGACTAAGAAAATAACATTGACCTTGACTACAGCTCATCTTTACTATTATAAAGTCTCCACTTGAAGCCTAACAAGTCATTGCAAGAACACAAGCAAAGTGAATATCAACAAGCTTTAGGTAGAGATGGCATTTTCCAATAATTCCATCATTTTGATATTGGTAGTATTACTTTTATGGGACGCCGTTGCCATGTTCCATAATGCTACTACAGCAAAGCCAAATTCGTCATCTACGAATGAGGAGGCAAATGCTTTGCGTCAGACCCAGTGGTGGGACACTAATGATGACCGCCACAATATCTCCAACCGTTGCAATTGGTATGGTATTAAATGCAATGAGGCTGGAAGCATTACAGAGATTTACTGGCTCTATACAGAACGGATTGGGATTGAGTTAGGGGATATCAACTTAACTGCATTTCCTAATTTAGTCTATTTGGATCTTGCTGGAATGGGGTTACAGGGAAGCATTCCTGCCCAGATAGGTACTCTCCGGGAGCTCACATATCTTGACCTATCCAACAACCAATTAACAGGTGAGTTACCTAGCACTTTCTCTAATCTTACTCAACTTGTGAAGCTTCATCTTTCTCACAATCACATTAGTGGTTTCATACCTCCACAAATAAGAAATTTAACAAATTTGTTGACCTTGGATCTGAGTGCTAACAATTTAAATGGTCCTATTTTTCCAGAAATAGAGAATTTAAGGAATTTGGAGTCATTAGATCTTAGTTGGAACATGTTGACCGGTTCAATTCCTCCCAAATTGGGGACATTAAAGAACCTAACTAACATAGACCTTGGTACAAACATTCTCACTGGTCAAATACCATCATCCTTGGGAAATTTGAAATATTTGATACATTTGTCTCCTGGGTCAAACCATATCAAAGGTTTCATACCTGGGGAACTAGGGAACTTACAGAGCTTAGTTACTCTAAACCTTTTTAATAACATCCTCATTGGCCCAATTCCCTCAACCATAGGAAATTTAACAAATTTGACAGTTCTGGATCTTGGTGCAAATAATCTCCGTGGCCCAATTCCCCTGTTTTTATATGAACTAACTAACTTGATTGATATTTTCCTCTATTCAAATCAAATAAGTGGCTATATACATCCTAATATTGGACATTTATTAAATTTGGAAAGGTTAGACCTATCAAACAACAAGTTATCAAGTAGCATACCATCTCAAATTAAAACGCTCTTTTATCTTAAAACTCTAAATTTATCCAAGAACAAGCTACAGGGATGTATCCCCTCTCAAGTACGTCAGTTGTATTCGCTTGTCAATTGTGACATTAGTCGTAACAGAATCAACGGAGAGATACCATCTGAGTTAGGTGATTTATCAATATATTATCAATTGGATTATTTGGATCTTAGCTACAATAATCTCGTTGGAAACATACCAAAAATATTTGCTGGTGCACTGAATCAAATCAACTTGTCATACAATTCTCTCAGTGGCTATCTCCCAAAAGAACTTCATTGCTCTTTTTCTCAAGATAGCTTCCACGGTAATAAGGGGTTAATAGATCCATGGAAAAATGTTTCTTGTTCACAAATTGATGCCCCTACCTTTGACACCTCACCTACCAGTGGAAAGCATTACATGGAGATTATTCTTCCCATCACCACTTTCTTTGCCATTCTATTTGTCGGGGCTATGCTGGTTTCTCGATACATGCACAAGAAAGCCAAATTTGAGAAAAAAGTAGCAAAGAATGGAGACTTGTTCTCCATATGGAACTATGATGGTAAAATTGCATTTGAAGATATCATTGAAGCAACAGAAGACTTTGATATCAAGTACTGCATTGGCACGGGTGGTTATGGTAGTGTCTATAGAGCAAAGCTACCCACAGGCAGAATTGTTGCAATAAAGAAACTCCATACGATGGAATCCCAAAACCCAAGATTTGCTGAGAGTTTTCACAACGAAATCAAGATGTTGATAGAAATTCGTCATCGAAACATTGTGAAGCTTCATGGTTTTTGTTTGCACAACAGATGTATGTTTTTGATCTATGAACACATGGAAAGAGGAAGTCTATTTTGTGCCTTGAGTAATGATGCTGAAGCCCAAGCGTTGAGTTGGGGTAAGAGGGTGAATATCATCAAAGGAATAGCACATGCTTTGGCTTACATGCATCACGATTGCACCCCGACCATTATTCATCGAGATATCACAAGCAACAATGTTTTGATGAACTCTGAGATGGAAGCTATTGTCTCAGACTTTGGCACAGCTAGATTCCTTGATCCTAATTCTTCCAATCAAACTCTACTAGTTGGTACTTATGGATATGTTGCCCCAGGTAAACATTTATCTTCTCTCTCCCTCCTATATTAAAATTGTCTTTAATATTAAAATATATGTATATAACTAAATTTCATGGAAGAACTTCTCTAATTTCTTGTATCGCTGCAGAACTTGCTTACACATTGACAGTGACAGAAAAATGTGAAGTGTATAGCTTTAGTGTGGTGGCATTAGAAGCTATAATGGGAAGGCATCCAGGAGAGTTCATTTCCTCTTTATCAAAGCCTTGTAGTGACAACATGTTGCTAAGAGATGTATTGGACTCACGTCTCCCTCTTCCTTACTTTCGAAAAGATGCTCAGGATGTGGTTCTTGGGGTAACACTAGCATTAGCATGTCTACGTTCCACGCCAAAATCACGACCATCTATGCAGCAAGTAGCTCAAGAACTTTCGGTTTGCAAGCCACCATTGCATTTTCCTTTGTATGATATTTCAATTCAGCAATTGTTGAATCAAGAAATATGTTCTATAGACAGCAACTAAGAGAAGTCTTGGGTGAAATAATTGTTGATGTGAATGCATATCTGTCATGAACGATACAAATCCTTTTTCTGTACTTTTATTTGGGATGACTCAGAGAAGATGATTATGGTATGGAGGAGAGTGAAAGTACATTGGCATAGAAATAAGAAATATTATCACAATTGGCAAGTTCTCTTTATATTATCACTATTCAGGTACCTCTAAGCTCTCTTTATTTCAATTAAATTACTTTTAAGTGGTCTGCTGCCCACAACAAATTGTTGAACATCTGTAACCTCCAGCAAATCTCCAAGTCAATTAGTAGAATAATTCACACAAGCAAGAAAAAAAAAAAGGGTGATAGGATAATTCCTTGAAACAGAGAGGCAGAACCGAAAAGAAGAAAGTTTCTTCCACATATTTTTTTTTTCAAAAGAATTTAATATTTACATCACTTCCATTAATTGGCTATTGCAAGAAATGATAATTTGTCATCACTGGATATGACAGGTTCACATAAATGCTAATCCCTAAGGTTGTGTTTCAATGGAATATTTGACAAATTCTTATGAATTTTAAATACATGTAATTGAAATACAGCATTTTAAATATATGTATTTATAAAATACCTTGTTTGAATACATTCTATTATAAAAAGAGTAATTTAACAATATTGTTCAATAGATCAACCATGCACACATAGTGTTCTATCTTGGGCACAATGCTAAATTTCTTCATTGATTTGAAAAAGTGACGCCCTTTTTCCACTAGCCCAGAGTGGCTACAAGCAGAAAGCAGCCCAATGAAGGCAACATAATCAGGGGACACCCCTGCTTCTATCATCTCATCAAACAAAGAAATAGCTTCTAAGCCGCGACCATACATTGCCAAACCAACAATCACAGAAGTCCAGGAAACTATGGTGCGCTCACTCATTTGTCTAAACAGTTTTATCACTTTGTCAGCATCACCACACTTTGCAAACATATATATAAGTGCATTACAAAGCTACACAGACCTTTGGATATTTTGCCATTGGACATAAGATTCTATCCACTTGCCCAAATTAAGTGCACCTAAATCTGTGCACGCAGATGAAACTGAAACCATAGTGATCTCATCCGGACCAACTCCCATAACCTGCATTTCACTAAACAATCCAATGGCTTCTGCAGAACGACCCAAACGTGTATATCCACCAATCATAGCACTCAATGTCACTGAATCTGATTTGGGAGTACCGTCGAACACCTTCCTTGCAGATTCAACCCCCTCGTAGACGCGGGTATCGGCACCAGAGGAGAATAGAAAGGACGAAGCATAGGAAATAGTGTGAAGCTTGGAGGAATTGGAGGCGAACTTGGTCAGGACTAATGGGTTGTTTCTAAGACCCAATTTGTATATGATAGCGTGGATTTGGGTGACCTTGTGGTTGACAACAGCAGTGCTTGTGGGTGGCGGTGGCAGCGGTGGTTGGAGGAGTGCTAGGATGGTGCACAAGAAGGAGAGGAGAGGTATCGGAGGAGAGGTTTGGGGGGAGGGTGGATGAGGTGTCGAAGGAGAAGGAGAAAGGGCAGGAGTGAGTCAATTTGAAATACACTCTATTTTGAGTGAATTTAAAATACATTATACCAAGATTTTAAAAGTCATTACAAAAATATACTGAAATTTTAAAAATACATTGAAAAAAATACACAAACAGAATAATTTAAAATTAACATTTCAAATACATTATACAAATATCCCATCCAAACACACCCTAAACAAATTTTAGTTCACAGAGATGAAAACTATGAGCTAACCCTTGGCTCAGCTTTTACATCTAAAATCAATACCCACGTAGCAACAAAGACACTATCTCTTGGCATAAATATGTAAAATCACGCCAGATGTCTTAAAAAGGAATTGGTTGCCTGCTGGGCCATGATTCTATATTTTCAAAATAGAAAAGCCCAATGAAATTTTAATACAATTCTTTTCAATTAAACTTGATTAATATCAATTTTTTTTTTTTTCAGTGAATCGATTAAATATCAAATTTACAGAGGGAGGAATAATATATTTTCATATAATTCCATTTTAATTAAACTTAATTAGTGTGCAAGAGCCTTGATTTAACTGACATTATTCTTGGGTCAAAGGCCCAACCTATCTCAAGTTGGGAGATTAAATCCTCCTTATGTTAAATTTCATCCTAATAACTAACATAGTTAGTTATGACTTTGTGGGGTAGTTAAATTCTACATGGATTATGTGAGGTATGGGTTTTGTGTATGGGCTAACTTTAATGGATAGATTAGCCCACATAGTGAACACAATAAGATGCCTATGCTCTCCACCTACATGTGGTGTAATTGCCCTATTGAGATTACACATTTTATTGCATCTAGAGTCATAGAATAGTATCTGTCTTGCACGCACACACTGAGGGTTATCTGACCATAACGTGAATTCTTGCTTTTTTAGTGTTTCTACTATAAGAATGGACTCTTCATCAGTGCCAATATTCTTTCAACTATATCTTTGTTTATTATTGAGATAAAATATATATTTGATAAATAGATCTAGAAGTATTCTTCAATTAGTATCAGAGAGTTTGGTTTAATCTGGTTTATGTTGTTATTGTGAGTTTAACTCTTTTACCGTGTTCATGCTTAATAATTTTAAAAGTTACATTATGATATTAGTAACCTTAACTAATTATTTCCATCTAAGTAGGGATTTCACACTTTAGTACTCTAATTTAACTACTATATGCCATATGATTAAGAATTTTCACACCTTAGTACTCTAATTTAATTATTGTAACGTAATCTAATTTCCAATTTCATTTTTATTTTATGACAATGAGTTTATATTGTGAAGCTTGTCTTCTTGTCTTTTTGGACCAAACTCAACTAAGAAACGAAAGGAAATTTATTACCTTTTCCTTGCATCTTTCTGTGCCCTTTTAACCAATTATGACAATGGAGTCCCACAAGATAATGTTTTTAACTCCTATTTGGCACATTTTTCTTTCTTGTTCAATTACCTTCATATTGTAGAGAATTCATGTTGCCACTGGCCACAAGTATGATCTTTTATTTGAAGGGTATGATGTCCTGCGTTAACTTGATTACTGCATATAATTTGTACAATGAATTCAGGTGAGGGTTTGCTAGATTTTGGGTTGTTCTCCCTGGTGAGTCAACATTAAGTTTATTTTAGCTTTTTTGCTTGGTGTTAAATGACATGTTTGGTTAATGAGTTGGCTCGTGCAGAAGCAAGTGTTGAAGTTGTTTGAAAGTGGAAGGACATATGCTTGTCACTTTCTTCTACCCCTATCTCTGATACTATACAATCAGCATAGGGGAAAACAGAAAAAAGGAAAACTGGAGAAAACCTCAGATAAAAATGTAGGTTAAGATGTATAATCTTAGCTACCTTACCTCTCTACAATTGAAGGGTAATGTCATTGCCCGAGTTAGGACGAGGGATGAAAGGTGGACAAAACATATGTTTACTTATACTTTGTGCTGAAATTTTAATTTAATTGAGAAAGTGGAGCAAAAAGATTCTATTTCCTGACCATTTGTTCAAAAAGACTTTGATACTATATTAAGAAATCACTTTGTTCTACCCCTCTCTCTGATACTATACAATCAGCATAGGGGAAAACAGAAAAAAGGAAGACTGGAGAAAACCTCAGATAAAAATGTAGGTTAAGATGTATAATCTTAGCTACCTTATCTCTACTATTGAAGGGTAATGTCATTGCCCGAGTTAGGATGAGGGGTGAAAGGTGGACAAAACATATGTTCACTTATACTTTGTGCTGAAATTTTAATTTAATTGAGAAAGTGAGGCAAAGATATTCAATTTCCTGACCATTTGTTCAAAAAGACTTTGATACTATATTAAGAAACTATCATTTCTAAAAACTTAAACTATTAAGCCTTCGGCTTAAGAATAGTTTTATATATAACATGAAGAAGTTTGGTGCACAATGAGGTTGGAGGTCAAGTAGGATATCTGCACAGTAAGGCACATGAGCTCAAGTCGGGTTGGAAAAACCCAGACTCCCTTGCCCAAGTAAGCAAATGCACTGAGTTATAGATAGAGTCATGTAGAGTGTTTAAAAAGTGTACATACCTATAAAAGCCTCATATTTATAGTGGTGCAGGGAGTAGGATTGTCAAGGGGTGAGCTGGACATTGTTGGACCTATAGGATATTTGGGCTTAGTGCTAATAATAAGTATAGACAAGTAATAACTATTTAACTTATAACAGATTCAGCTTCTTTTGGAGCTGCGTTGAGGGTTGCTCGTAGCTGGTTTTGCAGCAAGAAGGGCAGTTTTATACTCATAGCTAGTGTGTACATGGATAGGTTGGAGAAAATGTCTCTGGACTGCAAACTTTCAGTAAAGAGAATTGGATAGGTTGTCCAAAAGCTTGGACGCTGCTGAATTAACTATTTTGTTTAGAATTTCGGGTGAAAAGGACAATAGGTGTCAATAAAAATAAACATTGGCTTGAGTCAAATAAGGGGAGATTTTCTTCAATAATGAGTTGAGGTGAAGAAGCCCAAATAAAGTATTAAATTAACTATGTTAAGCTTCTTAAATGTTGATTTCTTAACTGCAAATTTTATTGTTGATAATTTTTTTTTCAAATCTCAATTTTACTCAGTAACCGGTTACAAAAGATGGTTCATTGAATGGATTTCCAGTATCAACTCTTTTTTTTTTTTATTTGCACAATTTTAATCTAAAACATGTGAACAAAATCCTGCCATAAATATCTTTGGAAGTATAAAATTGACTTAGGCTAGCAGATTTTAAGAACCTCAAAGAGGCAAGGAGGGATGAAATCTCCCATGAATTAAGAATTCACACAATCAATAACTAAACCCAGCCAAGCAATGCCTCCATTTTACTTAGTCAACATATGGGCGTCCAAAACCAGAAACTGGTTCATTAATATCATTTGGGTAATCCCTATGTTTCTGGCAACTTTAACAATTAGAGACAGATTATTTGCTTTAAGAAGTTGAATTAAAGAGGAAAAAAAAAATTGTTTTGGATAAATGGATCATTGCCTTTGTTACTTGTGCTTTAGGATATAGGAGGTGAACAAGTATCAATTCACAGTACTGATCTAACAATTCATAGGCTGCAGCTAAGCTTTCATCTTTAATTATCTTCATGGGATTACCTCACTATTGCATGCCTCTTGTTCTTGAGAAGTTTTAGAACTGAGCTCTTCTGATCAGCTTCTTACTGAAGCCAAGTAAACAGGATAATGATATGGAAGAGCATAAAACATATTCAAGTTATATGGGCAAAATGTAAAAAAGAATCTCTCTTTCAAGTAATATAGGAGTTACCATTTAGAATGCAGCATAGTTGAACAATGAATGGCCCTTTTGGACAAGGGACTTGGTCTAAATATTGCAGCAAGATTTCACATTGATGCAAAATAGCATGGAGATTTTCATAAGTCATTAATGCTACTAACTATTCTACAATAAGAAAGAACTCAAAGATTTTGTGATACTTGTCTTTTAGGACTATAAAATCCATGCTTTAATACTGAATTTTTACTTGCATTGTGAGCAAATCCTCTCTAAACATGGTGTTTAATCCATAAATTGGCTTTGATAGGTACAAAAATGGGTAATCAGGAAATGAGAAGAATCTGGAAGCAATCCATGGAAAAAATGACAAGGAAAGCAGCCTTACACCAAGTTTTTAAGTAGACACGGGCAGGAACACGGCCGTGTGTAGCCCGTGTCTAACATCCAGAGGCTGCTGCTCAAGCTTATGGACAAACATGGCCCCAGACAAGAACAGACACGGCCGTGTTCAAGGCTGTGTTGATCAAGCAGAATGTCCAAGAGAACAAAGATTAAGTCTAAGGGCAAACACGATCAAGGCAAGAGAAGAACACGGCCGTGTGATAGGCCGTGTCGAACAGACAGAGGCTACAAAGAAAGGACACGCCCAGACCAGAGAAGAGCACGGACCATGTCTAAGCGACACGGCCAGGACCAGAAAAGAACACGGCCGTGTATGGGCCCGTGTTCAATGACCAGAAATGCAACATAAGTGACACGCCCAGGTCCAGAAAAGAAACACAGCCATGTCAAAGCCGTGTTCGAGCTATTTTTGACCAAATGACCTAATTATGCACAAGTATAAAAGGAAATATGATGCATGTGTCAGGGGAGGCCGTACTTGGGAAAAAAAGGAGCAGAAGAACTAGAGGAGGAAGGGGAGCAATTGCGACAGGATCGTCATAGAGTTTCTTATTCTTCTTCTTCTTCTTCTTTTCACTTCATGTTGAATCTTACCTATTTGCTTTTATTGAATTCAAGTATGAGTAGCTAAATTCTTAGTGTTAGGGGTTTGATGTAATTCAATTGTAATGAGGTTTCAAGATTGAATAAACTTGTTTTAGTACAACTCCTTTTGTTGAATGAAATTTACTGTTATTAATGTCTTTAAATGCTTAGCTACCATTTGAATGATTAAGAGATTCGTTTCAATACTAGGAATAGTAAGATCCGAATGTGCTCTGTAAATTCTGTCCTAAATTGAGTTAATCTAGGAATAAATAACTTCGTTTAGGTGGTATTAGATTAATTTCTTAGAACCAAATCACCTAGATTAATTAGTTGTGTCAAGGAATTGGACAAGTAATTGGTATAGGGAGGATTGTTTCACCAAGGAATTGGGTTCAATCACATTAAGGAAATGAACCAACAACAAAGGAATTGTAACTGAAATAAGAAATTCAGTATTGTTTATGAGATTACCTTGTCTATGAGGGAATCGAATTTGCAAGTGAATGAAATCAACCCCTAACCTCTCTCATTCTTATTATCAATTTCATATTTAGATTGTTTCTTAAAGATATAAAGATTGTTACGATATTGTTAGAGTTTTGTTACTTAGTTTGTTATTTAGTTAATTGCAGCTGCTTATTCTTAGGCTGCCTTCAATCCAAACCATTTATCTTTCCAAATAGAATCTTTATTGGTGAAATTGGTAGTTGCTAGCCTCAATCCTCGTGGGAACGATACTCTACTCACTATTATATTACTTATATGACCCGGTATGCTTGCCAGAAAAAGTCCCATCAAGTGGCCAAAAACATATTTCAAAGAAACTGTCCCCACGCGGTATGGGCAACTTTCTTTGAAATTTCTTGGCATGATCTCAACTCTACCACCCATCAAATACTCCGTTCCAGTTCACTTACCAGTCTTTCCCTGCTATTGAATGGCAGGTAATGATAATCAATTATTTGCTACAATGGAAATCAATTTACTCATATTGTGTGTTAGTTAAGTTTCCTTGAATCTCAGCCAATGCTCACATGAATGAAGAATAATTAAAAATCTTTTGTATTTTTTTAAAATTAAAAATAAGTGTGTTAGTGCTTTTGCTCCACCCTTTTTCTTGTTTTACTAACTGGAGTTTATTTATAGAATATTTGGCTGATAAAATTAGATGAGCAGTTAGTTAACTCGGTCAAAGGATGAAGTTCACAGTTGTGTAAGGTTTGCAATTGAACTGGGTAGCTCACCTTCACAAGATTATTATGGGAAAGATTTAGATGGGTGAGCTTCTCAAGAGCACCAATTTGATCTAATTGTCCAAAATCTCTGTTACACTTCCAGCATCACTGCACATAATTATAGGTTGAGATATTTTACTCAATCCACCACTCTTCACACTGAAGCAAAGTCATTGCCTCTTCATTAATTCTGGTTTCAATTATATGCTTCCACCATGAAACATTTATAAATTGCTAATTCATACACTTCTAAATTGCTAATTCGTACAAAAATGAAACACATAAGGGATTAAAAAAGTAAACAATAATAAGTATTAACAGGATTAGCTACATACGCACTAACCATTCTTCAGCTACAAAATATGTGCATGTCATTTAGTTTATTTCTGAATCATTGATTCTTGATTCGTCAACTGCTTAATTGAAATGCAATGAAAAGGTAGCAGCCATGGTGGCTTGGAAACAAGAAACTCCTTAGCCACTTCTTTCATCAATGGCCCCAGATCTTGGATTAGTTTGCTGGCATGACAAAACAAGTGTCACCACCAGCACCATCTTGTGCGTCTTTGTCAAATAAGGGAAGAGGGAGACATGAGTCTAACCAGGGATGGTTGTGCATTGTGCATTAAGGGGGAAAATGCCCCCACGAAGTTAAAAAATTTCAAATAATTTATATGTCATTCATATTATTGCTATTATAAATATTTCATACTTATCAAAGATATTTAAGACGAAATGATGTTAAAAACTTATAAAGTTCAGTCTCCATATTCCATTTAGAACAATCTCTATAATCTATTAAAGAGGAGAGTTACTNTGCTATTATAAATATTTCATACTTATCAAAGATATTTAAGACGAAATGATGTTAAAAACTTATAAAGTTCAGTCTCCATATTCCATTTAGAACAATCTCTATCATCTATTAAAGAGGAGAGTTACTATAAATAGGTGTTGGATATTCATTCTATCTGCAGAGAATGCCGGTGAAGTTTTTAAATGACTTGGGGAGGGAGCTCTCTGCCACTGTTACTCTGGTTGATCCTTGTTGTCGTGAATGGCAAGTGGGGATAGACAAAATTGAAGATAATACATGCTTCAGTGAGGGTTGGGAGACATTTGTCAACAACTACTCTATTACCAGTGGATTCTATCTGGTAGATATGAAGGGCATTCCAAATTTCATGTTCTGATATTTGATACCAATGTTTGTGAGATTCAGTATCCCTTCCATGATCCAAATCCTAGTATAGAAGAGGAAGATGAGGAAGAATCCTCAACGGAATCAGAAAAGGGAGGCTCAGAGGATATTGATTATAACAATGGTGATCATAGTGATGATGATGAGGGTGAATCAGATGACAGGGAACACTATGAGGCAGATGATGACGATGATTTTGATTCATATTATAGCTCTTCTTCGTCTGAAAGACATTATTACAATCGTCCAAGAGGCCAAGGAGGTTTCACCAAATTTATCAATAAACAAAGAATAAAAAGGAAGTATTCTCTTGATCATGCAATTCATTTCAAAGAAAAAGAAAGAGTTTCACAACCACTATGCTTGAGAAAGCATCAAATCATCAAAGATCAAAATCCAGTAAGTTTATGGAGTCAATGAGCATTAAATAGTATCATAGGCTGGATTTTATTTTGTTTCTTTTCAAGATACAATCATATTAATAATATTGATGTGTTTAACGCAGGTGATCATGGATTCAGATGCAAGATTGCCGGAACATGTCCATCAAAACGTTATTACAAGAGGCATATATAAGCTAAAGTCATGGATAAGATTATGGATGCTGCGAACAAGTATCAACCTGAAAATCCATCTTTCATGGTTGTCTTGAGGTCTCAAAATTTTTATAACACTTCAGTGGTAAGAAGAAAATGAGATGCATACAACTACGTATAACCCAAATTTCATTCTTGCTTGTAGATATTCATCTTATACGTTTCCTTGTTTCAAGTATGTGCCAGCATCTTTTCGTGAAAAGTATTTGAATGGTCAGTCGGTAGATATCAAACTTAAGAGGTCAGACAATTAGGAGAAGGTTTGGTCTGCTCGATGCTTTCCTAGGATTGTTTCAGGTCTTTCATGGTTGTCTTGAGGTCTCAAAATTTTTATAACACTTCTGTTGTAAGAAGAAAATGAGATGCATACAACTACGTATAACCCAAATTTCATTCTTGCTTGTAGATATTCATCTTATACGTTTCCTTGTTTCAAGTATGTGCCAGCATCTTTTCGTGAAAAGTATTTGAATGGTCAGTCGGTAGATATCAAACTTAAGAGGTCAGACAATGAGGAGAAGGTTTGGTCTGCTCGATGCTTTCCTAGGATTGTTTCAGGTAAAGGTAGTAATACAGGCAGCGGATGTAGTAAACTTTCTAGGGAAAATGAGCTTGAGGAAGGGAATGTCTGCATCCTGATTGAGAGGAAGGATTTGTGCTTAAAGTCAAAATATTTCGTATTTCTAAATATACAAGGCCGAAAGCTTGGAATGATTTTACTTTTTAGCATTTTAATTTTTCTATGATTAGAACATTAGTAATTTGCAAACTAATGTAGTGGGTATTGGTTAGCTATTTCATTTTAAGAGAAAGCCACGACCATGATTCTGTTAGAAGATAATTGATTATGAGTTTTAATTTTGAAAGCTCAAAATTACTTGCATATAGTTCCTCTGTTCTGCTAAAGTTTATTGATGGAATTGAATTTGGTTCTTAAATTGATTTTGATCTAAAATGTAGGCATGTGATACAATTCTGCCCGTACAATCATGGTTACTCACTTTCAGCCCCATGTTGAGTGGTTGGATTTGGATATTTAAAGACTCTGTTGATGTTGGTTTCGATAAAGTCTTGGTAGAATTTGTTGAGGAACTTTCTTTCTTTTTTTCTAAGTCTGAGATATAGTTCTGCAAGTTTATTAGTAGGATTCTGTAAATTTTAATTGCATGGCAGCAGATGGCAATATGATGAAATGTTCATGCTCTGTGTTTAGTTGGAATAGTTATTATGCTTCACATGCATCAGAATCTGAGTGTTCTTATTCTTGGTTTTTTGATTTAGTAAGTAGTTTATTGCCTTTTTGGGTTACAGTTCTTGCTGTTGATAAAATATAAGTATATGCTTGTGGTACAAGAGTGAAGTTTGCCTTGATAGCTTGCTTGAGAATTGTCATATTTCATTTTTATTAAAGTAAAAGGTTTCAGGTTTACTGTTTAAGCTCTGAAATGCTTATTGAATCCTAAGCAATCTCACTGCCATGTGTGGTTATGAGACATTTAATTAATGAAGCCTCCTGATATTTCCTCTAAGAATGTTGTTTGTTAAAGATTTTGCTCTCCTATATGGTTTCTGATATATGAATTGACCTTTGTGGTTCCAACAAAGGACTGATTTGTGTATGCGTTGGTCATGTGGCTGGTTCTGGTACCATGCATTGGTTTGTTCTTAGTTACCATTTGTTCACTCCTAAAGACTGCAAGAATTAGGTTTAAAACTCCTGGTTGCTTCTGGTAAGTGTTAAGCGTTTATACCTATTCCAATTTCATCTTTAATTGCCACAATGGTTATCACAAGATAATTCTTGGGAATTAAAGGTTGTGCTTATGAATATGTGGTGCATGGAACTTGAAGATGCCTGTGTTGTCGGCTATGTCGGCATGTCACTTGGGATTGGAGGTGGGGTTGCGGTGTTAGTATTTTCACAAATACAGCATGTGAGTTTAAACCGGGTGTGTCAATGCCGGACTCCAATGCCTAAGTTAATATTGTGCTGAGTTGGTGAAGTACAATAAATGAGAATGAGTAAAAAAAAAAAAAAAAAAGTATGTATACTTGCAAGAGGAGTGGCTTGGACTTGGCATTATTAGGCTCCATTAGGCCTTAAGGTGCAGGTGAGCTTAAGCCAGGGTGTCAACACCCAGACTCCAATGCCCAAGTTAGTATTGTGCTGAGTTAGTTAAGTGCAATAAATGAGGATGTGTAAAAAACATCTACATACCTGCAAGAGGAGTGACTTGGACTTGGCATTATTAGGCTCCATTGGGCCTTAAGGATTTATGAATAAGTATTGGGTAACTACAAAACTGATTAGGAGAAGCAAAATGATGGGACTTTTTCCAACAAGTATATCGGGTCACACAAGTAATATAATAGTGAGTAGAGTATCATTCCCACAAGGATTAAGGCTAACAACTACCAATTTCACCAATAAAGATTCTATTTGGAAAGATAAATGGTTTGGATTGAAGGCAGCCCAAGAATGAGCAGCTGCAATTAACTAAGTAACAAACTAAGTAACAAAACTCTAACAATATCGTAACAATCTTTAAGAAACAATCTAAATATGAAATTGATAATAAGAATGAGAGAGGTTAGGGGTTGATTTCATTCACTTGCAAATTCGATTCCCTCATAGACAAGGTAATCTCATAAACAATACTGAATTTCTTATTTCAGTTACAATTCCTTTGTTGTTGGTTCATTTCCTTAATGTGATTGAACCCAATTCCTTGGTGAAACAATCCTCCCTATACCAATTACTTGTCCAATTCCTTGACACAACTAATTAATCTAGGTGATTTGGTTCTAAGAAATTAATCTAATACCACCTAAACGAAGTTATCTATTCCTAGATTNAGCAATGAAATTCTTTTGGGAGATAGCCACTGAGAGAATTGTATGACAAGTTTATATGATTCAATGTACCAATTCCTCTAGGTATGTTGCCAACGAGATTATTGTAGCTGAGATCCAAATCATCCAATTTATAGTATGTTGATAAATCACCAAAGTCAGATGGTATCTCTTCGCTGATCCTGTTACGACTAATGTCACAATTGACAAGTTCAAACAAGTTACCCATTTGATAGGGAATACTTCCTTGTAGCTTGTTTCGGGAGAAATTGAGAGTTTTGAAGAAGGAGATTTCCAATTTTTGATGGCATGGTACCAGATATGTTGTTGTTTGATAGGTCTAATATTTTCAAAAGTGATAAATGTCCAATATTAGGATGTATATAGCCACTTATTTGATTTGAATAGAGGAAAATATCAGTCAAGTTAGTTAGTTCATATAAAAACAGGGGAATTGGGCCACGGAGATTATTTGCACAAAGATCCGGAACTTTCAAATTTGTTAAATTTCCTATGGTTGAGGGAATTGGGCCAATGAGGATGTTATTAGAAAGGTTTAGAGTAACTAAGCTCTGTAAGTTCCCTAGTTCCCTAGGTATGAAACCTTTGATATGGTTTGACTCAAGAGACAAATCTATCAAATATTTCAAATTTCCCAAGGATGATGGTATTTGACCAGTGAGAATGTTTGTACCAAGGTATATGTTAGTTAGGTTCTTTAATGTCCCCAATTTGGGAGGAATTGAACTGGTCAACATGTTCCAACTAAGATCTAATGACTCCAAATTCCTTAAATTCTCTATTTCTGGAAAAATAGGACCACTTAAATTCTTAGCACTCAGATCCAAGATCAACAAATTTGTTAAATTTCCTATTTGTGGAGGTATGAAACCACCAATGTGATTGTGAGAAAGACGAAGCTCCACAAGTTGAGTAAGATTAGAGAAAGTTCTAGGTAACTCACCATTTAATTGGTTGTTGGATAGGTCGAGATATGTGAGCTTCTGGAGAGTACCTATCTGGGCAGGAATGCTTCCCTGCAGCCCCATTCAAGCAAGATCCAAATGGATTAAATTAGGAAATGCAGTTAAGTTGATATCAATAAAATGTGTAATCTCAATAAGGCAATTACACCACATGTAGGTAACTCACCAGTTAATTGGTTGTTGGATAGGTCGAGATATGTGAGCTTCTGGAGAGTACCTATCTGGGCAGGAATGCTTCCCTGCAGCCCCATTCCAGCAAGATCCAAATGGATTAAATTAGGAAATGCAGTTAAGTTGATATCCCCTAACTCAATTCCATTCCGTTCTAGATACGGTATCCAGTAAATCTCTGTAATGCTTCCAGCCTCATTGCATCTAATACCATACCAATTGCAACGGTGCGAGATATTGAGATAAGTAGTGTCCCACCACTGGGTCTAACGCAAAGCATTTGCCTCCTCATTCGTAGATGACGAATTTGGCTTTGCTGCAGTAGCATTATGGAACATGGCAACGGCGTCCCATAAGAGTAATACTACCAATATCAAAATGATGGAATTATTGGAGAACGCCATCTATTCTACCTAAAGCTTGTTGATATTCACTTTGCTTGTGTTCTTGCAATGACTTGTTATGCTTGAAGTGGAGACTTTATAATAGTAAAGATGAGCTGTAGTCAAGGTCAATGTTATTTTACAAGTTCTTAGACAGCCAATCTGAGTTAAGTGGCCAAAAACATATTTTAAAGAAACTGTCCTCACATATGGGCAACTTTTTTTGAAATTTCAAGGCATGATCTCAACTCTTCCACCAGTGAAATTATTGAAAGTAGCACACTTCCAGAAATTTCACCAAGCATCATCACCAAACCAGAAAATTCAGCTACTCACCGACTTCCAAAAATTATTCAACATTATACTATTTCATTGTATATATTTTTACTAGTATTATTATGTTATAAGGTTACTAATATCATAATGTAACTTTTAAAATTATTAAGCATGAACACAATAAACAAGTTAAACTCACAACAACAACATAAACCAAATTNTAAACCAGATTAAACCAAACTCTCTGATACTAATTGAAGAATACTTCTAGATCTATTTATCAAATATATATTTTATCTCAAAAATAAACAAAGATATAGTTGAAAGAATATTGGCACTGATGAAGAGTGCATTCCTATAGTAGAAACACTAAACAAGCAAGAATTCACGTTATGGTCAGATAACCTTCAGTGTGTGCGTGCAAGACAGATACTATTCTATGACTCTAGATGCAATAAAATGTGTAATCTCAATAGGGCAATTACACCACATGTAGGTGGAGAGTATAGGCATCTTATTGTGTTCACTATGTGGGCTAATCTATCCATTAAAGTTAGCCCATACACAAAACCCATACCTCACATAATCCATGTAGAATTTAACTACCCCACAAAGTCATAACTAACTATGTTAGTTATTAGGATGAAATTTAACATAAGGAGGATTTAATCTCCCAACTTGAGATAGGTTGGGCCTTTGACCCAAGAATAATGTCAGTTAAATCAAGGCTCTTGCACACTAATTAAGTTTAATTAAAATGGAATTATATGAAAATATATTATTCCTCCCTCTGTAAATTTGATATTTAATCGATTCACTGAAAAAAAAAAAATTGATATTAATCAAGTTTAATTGAAAAGAATTGTATTAAAATTTAATTGGGCCTTTTCTATTTTGAAAATATAGAATCATGGCCCAGCAGGCAACCAATTCCTTTTTAAGACATCTGGCATGATTTTACATATTTATGCCAAGAGATAGTGTCTTTGTTGCTACGTGGGTATTGATTTTAGATGTAAAAGCTGAGCCAAGGGTTAGCTCATAGTTTTCATCTCTGTGAACTAAAATTTGTTTAGGGTGTGTTTGGATGGGATATTTGTATAATGTATTTGAAATGTTAATTTTAAATTATTTTGTTTGTGTATTTTTTTCAATGTATTTTTAAAATTTCAGTATATTTTTGTAATGACTTTTAAAATCTTGGTATAATGTATTTTAAATTCACTCAAAATAGAGTGTATTTCAAATTGACTCACTCTTGCCCTTTCTCCTTCTCCTTCGACACCTCATCCACCCTCCCCCCAAACCTCTCCTCCGATACCTCTCCTCTCCTTCTTGTGCACCATCCTAGCACTCCTCCAACCATCACTGCCGCCGCCAACCACAAGCACTGCTGTTATCAACCACAAGGTCACCCAAATCCACACTATCATATACAAATTGGGTCTTCGAAACAACCCATTAGTCCTGACCAAGTTCGCCTCCACTTCCTCCAAGCTTCACACTATTTCCTATGCTTCGTCCTTTCTATTCTCCTCTGGTGCCGATACCCGCGTCTACGAGGGGGTTGAGTCTGCAAGGAAGGTGTTCGACGGTACTCCCAAATCAGATTCAGTGACGTTGAGTGCTATGATTGGTGGATATACACGTTTGGGTCGTTCTGCAGAAGCCATTGGATTGTTTAGTGAAATGCAGGTTATGGGAGTTGGTCCGGATGAGATCACTATGGTTTCAGTTTCATCTGCGTGCACAGATTTAGGTGCACTTAATCTGGGCAAGTGGATAGAATCTTATGTCCAATGGCAAAATATCCAAAGGTCTGTGGAGCTTTGTAATGCACTTATATATATGTTTGCAAAGTGTGGTGATGCTGACAAAGTGATAAAACTGTTTAGACAAATAAGTGAGCGCACCATAGTTTCCTGGACTTCTGTGACTGTTGGTCTGGCAATGTATGGTCACGACTTAGAAGCTATTTCTTTGTTTGATGAGATGATAGAAGCAGGGGTGTCCCCTGATTATGTTGCCTTCATTGGGCTGCTTTCTGCTTGTAGCCACTCTGGGCTAGTGGAAAAAGGGCGTCACTTTTTCAAATCAATGAAGAAATTTAGCATTGTGCCCAAGATAGAACACTATGTGTGCATGGTTGATCTATTGAACAATATTGTTAAATTACTCTTTTTATAATAGAATGTATTCAAACAACGTATTTTATAAATACATATATTTAAAATGCTGTATCTCAATTACATGTATTTAAAATTCACAAGAATTTGTCAAATATTCCATTCAAACACAACCTTAGGGATTAGCATTTATGTGAACCTGTCATATCCAGTGATGACAAATTATCATTTCTTGCAATAGCCAATTAATGGAAGTGATGTAAATATTAAATTCTTTTGAAAAAAAAAAAATATGTGGAAGAAACTTTCTTCTTTTCTGTTCTGCCTCTCTGTTTCAAGGAATTATCCTATCACCCTTTTTTTTTTTTCTTGCTTGTGTGAATTATTCTACTAATTGACTTGGAGATTTGCTGGAGGTTACAGATGTTCAACAATTTGTTGTGGGCGGCAGACCACTTAAAAGTAATTTAATTAAAATAAAGAGAGCTTAGAGGTACCTGAATAGTGATAATATAAAGAGAACTTGCCAATTGTGATAATATTTCTTATTTCTATGCCAATGTACTTTCACTCTCCTCCATACCATAATCATCTTCTCTGAGTCATCCCAAATAAAAGTACAGAAAAAGGATTTGTATCGTTCATGACAGATATGCATTCACATCAACAATTATTTCACCCAAGACTTCTCTTAGTTGCTGTCTATAGAACATATTTCTTGATTCAACAATTGCTGAATTGAAATATCATACAAAGGAAAATGCAATGGTGGCTTGCAAACCGAAAGTTCTTGAGCTACTTGCTGCATAGATGGTCGTGATTTTGGCGTGGAACGTAGACATGCTAATGCTAGTGTTACCCCAAGAACCACATCCTGAGCATCTTTTCGAAAGTAAGGAAGAGGGAGACGTGAGTCCAAGACATCTCTTAGCAACACGTTGTCACTACAAGGCTTTGATAAAGAGGAAATGAACTCTCCTGGATGCCTTCCCATTATAGCTTCTAATGCTACCACACCAAAGCTATACACATCACATTTTTCTGTCACTGTCAATGTGTAAGCAAGTTCTGCAGCGATACAAGAAATTAGAGAAGTTCTTCCATGAAATTTAGTTATATACATATATTTTAATATTAAAGACAATTTTAATATAGGAGGGAGAGAGAAGATAAATGTTTACCTGGGGCAACATATCCATAAGTACCAACTAGTAGAGTTTGATTGGAAGAATTAGGATCAAGGAATCTAGCTGTGCCAAAGTCTGAGACAAAAGCTTCCATCTCAGAGTTCATCAAAACATTGTTGCTTGTGATATCTCGATGAATAATGGACGGGGTGCAATCATGATGCATGTAAGCCAAAGCATGTGCTATTCCTTTGATGATATTCACTCTCTTACCCCAATTCAACTCTTGGGCTTCAGCATCATTCCTCAAGGCACAGAATAGACTTCCTTTTTTCATGTATTCATAGATCAAAAACATACACCTGTTGTGCAAACAAAAACCATGAAGCTTCATAATGTTTCGATGACGAATTTCTGTTAACATCTTGATCTCGTTGTGAAAACTCTCAGCAAATCTTGGGTTTTGGGATTTCATCGTATGGAGTTTCTTTATTGCAACAATTATGCCTGTGGGTAGCTTTGCTCTATAGACACTACCATAACCACCCGTGCCAATGCAGTACTTGATATCGAAGTCTTCTATTGCTTCAATGATATCTTCAAATGCAATTTTACCATCATAGTTCCATATGGAGAACAAGTCTCCATTCTTTGCTACTTTTTTCTCAAATTTGGCTTTCTTGTGCATGTATCGAGAAACCAGCATAGCCCCGACAAATAGAATGACAAAGAAAGTGGTGATGGGAATAATAATCTTCATGTAATGCTTTCCATTGTTGTAATGCTTTCCATTGGTAGGTGAGGTGTCAAAGGTAGGGACATCATATTGTGGACAAGAAACATTTTTCCATGGATCTATTAACCCCTTATTACCATGGAAGCTACCTTGAGAAAAAAAGCAATGAAATTCTTTTGGGAGATAGCCACTGAGAGAATTGTATGACAAGTTGATATGATTCAATGTACCAATTCCTCTAGGTATGTTGCCAATGAGATTATTGTAGCTGAGATCCAAATCATCCAATTTATAGTATGTTGATAAATCACCAAAGTCAGATGGTATCTCTCCGCTGATCCTGTTACGACTAATGTCACAATTGACAAATTCAAACAAGTTACCCATTTGATAGGGAATACTTCCTTGTAGCTTGTTTCGGGAGAAATTGAGAGTTTCAAGAAGAAGGAGATTTCCAATTTTTGATGGGATGGTACCAGATATGTTGTTGTTTGATAGGTCTAATATTTTCAAAAGTGATAAATGTCCAATATTAGGATGTATATAGCCACTTATTTGATTTGAATAGAGGAAAATACCAGTCAAGTTAGGTAGTTCATATAAAAACAGGGGAATTGGGCCAATGAGGATGTTATTAGCAAGGTTTAGAGTAACTAAGCTCTGTAAGTTCCCTAGGTATGAAACCTTTGATATGGTTTGACCCAAGAGACAAATGTATCAAATATTTCAAATTTCCCAAGGATGATGGTATTTGACCAGTGAGAATGTTTGTACCAAGGTCTATGTTAGTTAGGTTCTTTAATGTCCCCAATTTGGGAGGAATTGGACCGGTCAACATGTTCCAACTAAGATCTAATGACTCCAAATTCCTTAAATTCTCTATTTCTGGAAAAATAGAACCACTTAAATTGTTAGCACTCAGATCCAAGGTCAACAAATTTGTTAAATTTCCTATTTGTGGAGGTATGAAACCACCAATGTGATTTTGAGAAAGATGAAGCTCCACAAGTTGAGTAAGATTAGAGAAAGTGCTAGGTAGCTCACTTGTTGATTGGTTTGAGTCGAGGAACAGGTGGGTGAGACTGACGATATGACTTAATTCTGAAGGAATGGATCCTTTAAGGTTGTTACCACCAAAGTTGAGCAGCGCAAGTTTCTTCAAATTGTTCAGTTGACGAGGAATGCTACCATTTATATTATTCTGAGAAATATTAAGCATGATAAGTTGAGTGAGGTTGGCAAGTGTGCTAGGTAGCACACCAGTAAGGTGGTTATAGGATAAGTCGAGATATGTGAGCTTCCGAAGAGTACATATCTGGGCAGGAATGCTTCCCTGCAGCCCCATTTCAGCAAGATCCAAATGGACTAAATTAGGAAATGCAGTTAAGTTGATATCCCCTAACTCAATTCTTTTCCTAGTTGGATAAAAGCCATATGCCCCGGAAATCTGTGTAATGCTTCCAGCTTCATTGCATTTAATACCATACCAATTGCAAGGGTTAGAGCTATTGAATGGATTATAACTAGTGTCCCACCACTGCTGGGTGATCTGACGCCAAGCATTTGCCTCCTCATTCGTAGATGACGAATTTGGGTTTGCTGCAGTAGCATTATGGAACATGGCAACGGCGTCCCATAAGAGTAATACTACCAATATCAAAATGATGGAATTATTGGAGAATGCCATCTATTCTACCTAACGATTGTTGATATTCACTTTGCTTGTGTGGTTGCAATGACTTGTTATGCTTGAAGTGGGGACTTTATAATAGTAAAGATAAGCTGTAGTCAACGTCAATGTTATCATCATTCCAAACTTTTTCTAATTAAAGGACAAAAAACGAATTTTTTTTTTAATAATTAGGTTCACATCTTACAGACTTACAGAGTCATGCAAGGGGATCTGGAGAATAGTACTCTGCCGTTTCCTGTAAGTCCTTAGTCAATCAATGCAAATACTATGACTGGCTCAAAGTTGACGAATTATACGTTGCCGGCCCAATGGTGCTATAAATATTGAAAAGGGAAATGTCATGGTGACTTAAAACAATTTCTGGATTATTCATGAACTTATATTATATCTATGTCACGGTCAAGGCACGGCATTATTTTCCATGATCTGCTTCAAACTTTGCATCAAGTCAGTCTTGATCTCTTGCTTTTCTAGGCAACGCCCGTATCCTTTTTCTCATGGTTATAAGTCCATGGACTTTGAATTCTCAAATTATTATTTCGAGGGCAAGATCGAAGAAAATCACAAGATAATTAAATTACCAAAACATTTATGTTTTGAAAATTACACCAAACTTATCAATGTTAACATACAGAGTATGTTTGGTAGAGGAGGTAAAAGGGTAACATTTAAGAAATTAAATTTTACTTTCTTTATGTATGTTTGGTTGCACAAATAAACAATGGGTCTGGAGCAACCATTACCTTCTATGTGAGTAAGTTGACATTTATATCCTCATTAACCTCCTTATATGTTACTCCATTACCGTCCCCTTACTGAAACCTGCTAGACACACACAATTATCCTTCCTTTTGTTGTTGTCTCTTTTTCTTTTTATTTTCTAAAAATAATGATAGATTCCTTTTATAAAAGTGAAAGAGAATTCTATTAATGAAAAGTCAACATTCAATCAATCCACATACATCAAATTAATCAATATGAAAGTTCACATCTTGGAGGCCAGAGTACTGAGATCAAGTCAGTCAATGCAAGTACCAAATAGGCGGAAATTAGAAATTGAAAATTGATATTTGGCTTGGAAAAATTGTTCGAGTTTTGTTGCAAGATTGATATGAGATTCTAATAAACCTTATAGATAAGTGGTAAGTACCTTTTTGATTTAGACAATGACCACCTTTGAATTAATCCTAGTAAAATTTCATCGAAAATGTTTTAAACAAGTACCTTTTTGTCATCGAAAATTTTTGGAAGACGAATTTGTCAGTAACCACATTTTCCAATGACTAAAAATGGGTTTCTCTACTTTAAAAGGACTAATAATATAATCCATGTGCTTATTTATAATTATATATTGCAATTTGGTATGTTATTTTATTATCTTATGTATCGTTTCTAACTCACTACAATACTAAAAGTTAGACAAAATCTTGAAGAAAGCATGTTTTTCATTTTTTTTAACCCCCTCCTTTCTTTATCTCTCTGTTGGTCAGAGCCATACCATGTTGAAGCATTCAAAGAATAAGAAAATGACAATGGATGGCTATAATATAGAATTTCATGTTCTATTAATCATCGTTTATCATAGTTGATTAAACGAGCTTCAACATCCCATATACTTTGATTTTCTGCATATTAAATCTCTTAATTAATTAATATGGTCAAGTTTCAACTCGTTTTTTGTCATGGGAATCTAGAAGTTGACCCAAAACTACGACAAATTTGGTTCATTGTTTTAAAATGTGGAGTTTATCGTCTCAAAGACGATATAATTGTATGACTAAACATACAAATTGGTCGCTAAGATTACTTAGTTGACTGACTTGAGTCAGATTAAAATTTTAACTTCATGTTTGATAGGGAAAGTATAAGGCATGACCACTGATCAAGTTAATTTACTGACATACAGAGAGAGCCAAAAATGAATTAGATGACAAATATAAAATCAAAAGGCACACTTGGTTTGGTAATGAGATCAAATACTTCAATAATGCAAAAACGAATCCTAATTCTACCTCTACCGTTGTTTTCAAACAATTTCCATGAGAATACCATTGTTTTCCTTTTTTTTTACATAAAATCCATGATATAATTATGTAAATTTCGTTACTAATTTTGCATTGAAATAATATAAAAAAATAATAGTATTCGTGAAAATTATTTGAAAACAACGGTAACAGTTAAATTAATATTCGTTTTTACAGTATTAAAGTCTTTGATCCTTGGCAATGAGATTATATATATAATCAAGACAACACGTTTATTCATTGTTAATGAAATTAATTAACAAAAAGCAAGGATTAAGCATGAGTATATAGAAAATTTTAGTTTTTCAAGCTTGCTTGTTTTTCTTTTAAGATTGATAGGTCACTAACTCATAGTTTATACGTTTTTTCAGTTTCATCCATATACTTTTAATTTGATCATTTGAGTACTACCTCTTTAAAGTGAGGAAGGGACAACAAGCTTTATGATTTGCAGGTATGAGCTACATCTTTCTTAAAGTTAGCTTTTGGACTCTATGATTGATTAGACTCAAAAGGAAAAAAAACAATTTCTTTTTTCTGTGAGCTTCTATGATTCAGTCTTGGAAAAATAAAATATATTTATATTCAATAAAATATAAAAATTATGTATGCTTGCCACGTCAGTGTAGTATGACATACTCATGCAGTATCATAGAATCTTCATAATGTAAAATATTTGTGTATAGATAATCAACTATGTATTGAGTTGAAAATTTTTAATATCTGTAAAATATTTTAGTTATATAACACTTTTTTTATTGAATAATAGTAGAAATATATAAATAAGAATAGTACTCTATAGACCAGAAACATTGAGCCAAGTATTATATTTTTCTTTTTGTTGTTCACAATAAGTATCTATGCAGGTCTAATCAACTAAGGTTTTTATGATTGAATTAATAATTATATAAAAAAAAATCATTCCAATATGATAACTGAATCCAAAATCACTTCAATAATAGATAGTGATGAATTTCAAAACATTTCATTAAAACTACTTATAACTCATAAATGTTCTGTTGTAAATAATATTTTATGAAGAACCTTTTTTCTAGAATTATATTTTTAACTGAAAATGTGTTTGCTAATTAAATTGTTTTATATAAAAAGAAACAGTTGCACGAAAATATTCTTATCATCTTTTTGCCTTATTTAAAAAAAAAAAATATACAATGCATATATTTATTTAAAACTAGTGCTAGCAAAGCCAATATATAATTAGAATGATTAGTTATATCCTAAATATATTTTAGGTGAAGTTTAACTCAATTGTAAAATAAAAATATTTTTTAAAGGTTTAATATTCTCTGATTAATATTTCATGCATAAAGAATAACTTTGAATTTTAGTTTTTACTTAATTCCCTAAATTTATAAAATTAAATTTAAGCTCTAAACTAAAAACTTGCAAAAACATGTAAAAAAATCCAACCAACATCATTAAATAACGCTGCAAAAATAAGTATCCACGCTGATTATAATGTGCAATTGCACATGGTTTATGCCACAACACACACAATACTAATCCAGATCCAGGTGATCAAGAACAAGAAGTAAAACCTCAGAAAAGAAGAATCGGCAATCAACACTTACGGTCAAGCGGATATACAATGGAATTCTGGACATGTTCTTAATTAATCAAGGAATTATAAGGCAGAAAGTTCTAGTTAGGAGTGACCAACACAGTCGTCATCATCATAGTCACTGTTCCTGGCCTTTACGAAAGCAATTGAAGTACGTGGACGACGACACTTCGTATTGAAATCAGATTACGTGTAGCTTTTGTTTCTTTTTGATTTAGCAATGGCCAGATTAATTAAACGGGGATTCTATGATATTACATGAGTATGTCGTCATACTACACTGACGTGATAAGTATACGTAATTTTTATATTTTATTGAATATAAATATAATTTATTTTATTTTCTCAAATAAATTTAAAAACAGTTAATTTGTACACGTGTCATTCCCATATTGACTAATCTTATGTAGTATGACATACTATATAAATATGAAAAATATCTAAAAAAACCTCCTTAATTAAAAGAACTGATAGTGTATTTTGTTAATTTATGTTTGAACAAGTTTTTTCACAGCTGATAAAGAGTTGAAGAATGTACGAGATTGATGGAGATTGATAAACAGAAAACACTAACGAACTCTCGATCGAACTTGAGGATACCAGTTGCTTTCTGTTAAAACATTCATTAATTTATTTAGTGGGGCTGATGTGAGCACAATAACAGTACAAATGACAACTTTTGATTTGTTGAGTATAGAAAATCAGCAATCGTTATTCGTACGTGATACTCATTAGTCATTATCTAGTATACTGAATATTTCATCGTTATATACATCTTTTCTGGAGTGTTATGCTACACCTCTTGATGTGATACAAGTCACATATTTAACTTTTTTATACACTTTTAATTTTATATTGTATGAGTTTGATATAGTTGATATAATTTAAATTTTATTAATAAAAATCTAGGTTATACTGAAAAAATTTAAGTGAGTTCAATAAAATTTAAATTATATAAACTATGACAAACTAATACAATATATAAAGAAAACTGTGTAAAAATAAAAATAAAAATGTAACTTGTGTCACATAAGAGAGTGTAGCATAACACCTCTACATCTTCCACTTCCACCACTTTGATATATTTGACCAATCCATTGATTAGTTTATGTACGTTTGTTTTATGGGGAAACTTCTTGTTTACCCTATATGTGCATTTTTCGTAAAAATAATATGATCTTGTTTGCTTGTATAATGTCAAAGGTTATTATATCAAATATAATTACCTAGTTGGAAAAATTTTAACATCGTAACTTGTAATGGCAAACAAAAGTAATAATAACAAAGACTTTTAAGACATTATAATCCTCCTTTAGACTTGTAATGGCAAACATAAGTAATAATAACAAAGACTTTTAAGACATAATAATTCTTTTTTAGATTTTTGGTTAAATAAAAACTTATGGTTTTAGTATTTTAGGCTAAGTCCCACTGTTAGATCAAACTAAAATTTAGTGCAAATGTTCATAAGACGTAACTCTTCAATTTGAACGGTGAGATTATAAATTAGAAAACTTTATACCTTAAAATAAATTTAAGAATTTTAACTTAAAGACAAAATAACTAAAATTATATATTTTATAAATATAGAGGAACTTAATAATTTATTTTTTAAAAAAGAGAATCAAAAAATTTAAATTATTAAAATATAAGAAATAAAATTGTAATTAAGCCATACATATATTATGCTTTGAGCATAACATATTAGCCAATTAACTGAAGCTAGCAAAAAGCAATCCAACTCCACCTCAATTAACCTCAAGGTGAAGGGCTTCGGCAGTTGAGCCCCAGCAATTGTACACTTGTTGTTCTCCTTGAACAGTCACTTTCAGTCGCTCAGACGACCATGATTCGCTGATGTGATGCTTTATGCTTTTTTTCCGTAGGGAATGTGCAGAGCTGAGATGAGTGCTTATTCTTCTTGTGCCTTGTGACCGACCCCTTTCAACTTGGAAGTTGCAACACTTACGTAAGCAACTAGCTACCTGCATGCATCACCATACACCATTAACTTTGAATATATAAAACTGAACTGTAACTGCATATCAGTTAGTCCCATGCTTTTCTCAGAAATTAAACTCAGTGAAAACCGAGCGCGTGGAGATAAAAAGTGGTACATCTTCGTCAAGAACGTAAAAGCTGCTTTCCACACAGTTGGCTTCCATAGGTTAAGAAACCTACATACATTCTGGCCTGTCTTCTTCTTTGAATTTACATCTTCAACAAATTCTCTAAATAATAACGTTAATTACATATCAACCACTAACGCTAATTAACACGCAGCGCAGCTTCATATGGACTAGTGAGCGTAATTTGAAATTAACAGAACTCTACTGCAACTTACTAATATATAAATATATATGTGGAGAGAACTATATATTCTTTAATTTTTAGGTGAAATATTGACAGACAACTACTTCAAAAGTAGCACTTTTTGCTTTTATTTTTTCAGGTTCTTGAACCTAAGGAGACTGGCAGAGGATAAGAATTTAGCTCCCTGCATAGTGCATAGCTTCTTGGCTTCATTTTTCTTCTTCTATCGCTGCGGTTGAGTTGGTAGCAGAGCGATGCTCACCCTTTGAATTTTTTGGGTAAAATCACAGAGACAAAAACCATTGTCAATTTTCTCAATTTCTTCTTCAGTTTCTCGTTCTTATTCTGCAACTTCAACTCTGTCTCCTCCACCAATTTCCCATCACAATGCCGCTTCTACCTTGCACACCAAGTGTTCGTTCATAGTTCCACTATGCAAAATCAAGAACCCATTTCTGAAATTGGAGCAACAGCACCATTCAAAGCTCTTCTCGGTGAGTAGAGAAGGAGGAAGAAGGCCCAAGAGCAGCGTGGCGGTTATGAGCATGGAGGCCGGAGTTGGAGTTATGGGCACCAAATTGGGAATGATGAGCTATTTCCAAACCAACGGCGAGGTCGTGCCAGTGACTGTGGTGGGATTCAAAGAAGGGAATATTGTGACCCAGATAAAAACCGAGGCTACTGATGGCTACGACGCGGTCCAGGTGGGTTACCAGAGGGTCAGGGACCGGAAACTGACGAAACCAGAGATGGGTCATCTGGAAAAGGTGGGTGCCATTCCAATGAGACATCTTCAGGAGTTTCGTCTTCAATCTGTGGAGGGATTCGAGCCTAACCAACGCCTTGTATTGGAGGAAATTTTCCAGGAAGGTGATATTGTTGATGTCTCAGGCACCACCATTGGCAAGGGCTTCCAAGGTTTGCTTTCTTCTCTCTTATCCACTTCCTCTGTGCTTGCTTAATTTTTTTTTAATGAATTTATAATCATATTTTAATGCATTTAACTTATGTCTAATTATTCAGTTAATAAGTACCACAGGCCGATGAGATTAATATTCATATTTTAATGCGTTTAACTTAGGCTAATTATTTAGTATCATAAGCGTTATCGATACTATATTTAGAATACACAATTAGGTGCTGGCTCGTTTACTTAATAGGATATTTGGGTCCATTAATCCAGACAACACAAATCATCTCAGTAATCAATCTTGGTGTTTTTATGGATACCATTTGTGGTATAGAATGATTGGCTATAATTTATTGTTATCTATTGCCTCCATATTACATAACAGGAATAATTTGTTGATCAGGTTAAGGCTTTTGATAAACCTTTCTATTTTGATATTGCCTCACACCTTCAATGTTAGCAGTGAACTAACAATGAGTATAAATGCTAGGAGATATTTAAAGATACAGCTGGGTTTGATATGTGAAATGGCTTGGGAATTAGGGCTTTAATGGGAGTAGGAGTCAGTATGTGTTATTAATTTTTTAATTTCGTAACCCTAATGATTTCCAATATGTTAGAGTATATTTTCTGTGGCTGATGTTATTTGCATATGGTCCAAATTGATGGAGAATTAAAATCATATTACCTTTAAAGTTCAGTTGATTTTGGATTTCCCGTTTGAGTTATTAGCTTATGTGTCCTAGTGTAAAGTCTGTTGCTGTAACATCTTGCCTTCTTGTGAGTTGCTTCCTTCAAAGATTGGTAAGACTTTTGCAATTGAAAAGAGGTAATTAGAGGTAACCTTCCCCAGTAAGATAGCATGCATGATGTTAGTAAAGAGCAGTTACCTTCAAACAACATGAAATAGGTCTTCACATATGTATCAACTGTCTAGTTCTAGAAATTTTGGATTCATTTAGTGGGGACTACTTGATGCGACTCAGCTTGTTATACAACCTAACTCTAGGAGTGTTCATGATTCCTTACTTGGAGTTGAAGGCCCGATGACTAGAAGCAGAGCTAAGCCAGTGAAAAAGGCATTGTTGAGCCTAGTCCAAGAGGTGCAGACCATGGAGAGAGTAGTTGGACCAAGTTCAGAGTTAAGATAAATCACTTATCTGTCTCTTGTGGAAGATGCATCATGGGCCTTATCTTGTTAGGCCAAAAACTATGTTTAATTTAATTAGTTTTAGTTAGTTTTTATTTTGGGCCTTTATGTTTATGGGAAAAAACGTTTAATTAGTTTAAATTCGTTTTTTATGTTTTGGGCCTTTATGTCTTTGGGCCAAAATGGGTATTAGAGTTTTATTAATATTTTTAGAGGATTTGTTTTACCATGTAGCCTCCTAGCTGAATTCCTATATAAAGGATTCCTTACTTCTTGGCAAGACAGTTTTTGGAGATTGATAATATTGAATTTTTGAGTTTCTTTGGATTGAGAGTTTTCCTGTTGTTCTTGGGCAAAGAGCTAAAACTTGAACTTATCAAGGATCCTTCTTTATTAAGGGTTCACTCAGTTGAGATAATCAAAGTCATTCCACAGTTTGGTATCCAGACACTCCGCGCATCACTACTTGTCATGTCTGATGACAAGCTAAATTTTCTGAAGATTGGCACTTGATGTATCTAGGCTCAATTAGTTAGTTAGAGTTTTCTCTGTGATGTAACTTTACTATATCTTCTGCATATTTCTTAAAGAGAATATAATTTTTTTTGTCTATTGACACTTAAGATCGTTAAGAGTCTGATTATTTTCTATAATCCTAGTCTAGTTAGTAATGAGAATCATCTCTGGAATGAATGATGAAGTCTATATGTATTTGAGAGTTGAGAAAGGATTTTCTATGTATGAGATTTTGGATGTTGGGAAATAACGGCAGTATTTGCATTTTCTTCTTCTTCCATGTTCTTCTTTGGGTAGTGCTTCTTTTCTTTCCATTTCTTTACTCCCTTAAATTTTCTTCCTATACTTTTGCCACTGCCAGAGAAAAATTCTACTAGCTGTTTCTTCTGTTGAAGTATTTGTACCCGAGCTGTCCACACCATGACTAAATCTATAGATAGTAACTGCCATACTTAACAGACCTATATCTAAATTCACAAATTAACCTTAACTCCTATCTTATTACAATGGTGTAAGCTTTATTCTCCACTTTGCATGTGCTGCCTTTGTCAGCTTTTGCCCTTTTAATGCATATCACTGATACTCTGATAGAATAGTCAGCATCTACCTTACTCCTACCATCTATGGCAATATGATTTGATCTCTTACTCATTATTCAGAATGATATCATCAATGTCATGGTTTGGTACAGATATAAGAGGTATAAAGTCATGGTTTGGTACCAGAAAATGAGAAAAGAAAAGCTTATGGTGCATAAAGTTAATGCTGCCAGTAGTTTCTAAGAAGTAGGAAAATTAACAAATTGAAATAACTTCATTCTTTTTTTTAATCAGATGATACCTTATTGAATTTTTTAAATGTTTACATCAAAGAAAGTCACGGTATATTTCTTAAATTGCATTTTATTTATTGGATTCTCAAATTAAATATTTCTCAGTCTTGCTCATCTTTTATGGGCTATAATCAGTAACTTCCCATGCATGAATGTTGTCTTTTGCGGCTATATTTTCATTTCAAAACTTTCACCACCTTCAAGTGATCATTTACAGTAAAGCAATGTCCTGTAGGACAACAATCTGCAAAATTTTGCCTAATACAGAATTGAAAAGGTTAATGTGAATCATGATTTTTGCACAATTTCATTATTGTGATTAGCAATTACTATGTCTTCTACTCTATACATATTCATTACTGTGCATAAAGATGCACTTCTATCAAGGGGTACGATGTCTATAACAATTGAGTAGGTATTACCTATGTCAGTAACATCATAAAGATTAAAAGATGTTATAACCTCTACGCCATAGTGGGCCACAAGAGAACTTAGTCTTGATGATCTTTTTTTCATATATTGAATTCTAATTTTATTTCAATTTCCTGCTTATAAAACTTTGAGCTATTATTCTGAGCTGTCAGTGCGGATGAGTTGCCTTCATTATGGGCAGCCTTCGAGAATCAACATTCGGTGGACCCTGATGCATTATTTTTTGAACTTTCTTCACAGGTGGAATCAAACGTCACAACTTCAAGAGGGGTCCAATGACTCATGGTTCTAAGAGTCACAGACAACTTGGATCAATTGGTGCTGGAACTACACCCGGTCGTGTATATAAGGGAAAGAAGATGCCTGGAAGGATGGGAGGAAGCAAAACAAAGATAAGAAAGCTCAAGATTGTCAAAATTGATAAAGATCTTAATGCAGTGCTGATCAAAGGTGCTCTACCTGGTAAGCCAGGAAATCTTCTGCGGATAACTCCAGCCAAGATTGTGGGCAAGAACATTCCAAAGAGTTAGCATCCTTCTTTAGTTTTTTCTCTCTTCCTGTTGGCATGATTACTTTGTCTGCATTTTTTGCTCCCTCCTGTAGTCTGTGTACTATCTGTGTAAGTTAAATTTCTTCTGACCCTTGTCGGTGAATGAGTTAAGACAGTACAATTGTATCTTATTTATGGTTAAATTAAATGTATTAGTGTTTAAAAATTATAGGCTACTTTTCATGGGTTGTATTTGTAAACTTGGCTGATCAGCTTTATTTATATTAGGGCTCCCATAGAGCTTGATGACAGGGACCCAATTAGATCAAATTGAAAGTTAAAGCATCTCAATTGATAAAAAAAAAAAATACTATAGGGACCTAATTGCAAATTGAGTCTAATTATAGGGACTTGGAACACATTTTAAAATTTAAAATTTTATATGTTATGTATTCTTGTATATGAAGGCTGGTAATAGGGAGTGACAAAAAGGAAGAGATACGTTAATGCTAAGATAGAGCTGGTTAGAGTTATTGGTTGATTCAGATTTAATTTACTTTGTGTACCCTATCTTCTCTTGTATATATATGCATTGTGACCAATCATTTAGCCTTGGGCCAAAGGTAAGGCCGAATGAGAAATTTCCAGCATGAAGTGCCTTCATTTGAGTCCGAGTTGGTAGAAGTGTCAAATTCATTACGTGGAAGAGATTGATTTAAGAAATGTTCAACCATTCAAATTCCCAAAAAAGGGTAGTTGAATCTTGAACTTGAACCAAATTAGTGGATCAGATACGAAATTGTTAGGGGTGTCTCCATTATAGAGCTTATTAAGATGTTCACTTATATGCCATGAAATCCAATATTATCACGTACTTCTTAATCAGTCAATGTAAGTAATATTTTGGAACCAAAAATTAGAAGTTAATGTCAAGCAAACACTAGATAAAGGGGTCTCTTCTAAGCTTTTGGCACCAAAAATTTGGAAGTGAAGTAGATGTCTTTTAGTAAAGAAAGTGAAATACAACCACATTAAGAGAAATACTTCAACAATGTAAATGACTTTCCTGAGTTTCTCTTAATTGTTGTCTACAAGATATATTTCTCGATTCATCAGTTGGTGGATTGATATCTCATAAAAAGACACAACCAAAGGTGGCTTTGAAACTGAAAGTTGCTGAGCCACTTGCTGCATTGATGGTCGGAGATTTGGTGTGTATTGCACACAAGATAATGCTAGTGTTGTCACAAGAATCACATCCTGAGTTTCCTTTTGGAGGAGAGGAAGACGGAGACGTTGATCTATGACATCTTTTAGCATCATATTCAGAGTACAAGGTTTTGACAACGTGGAAATTAGCTCCCCTGGATGCTTTCCCATTATAGTTTCTAATGCCACCACTCCAAAACTGTAAACATCACATTTCTCTGTGACAGTCAATGTATATGCAAGTTCTGTAATGAACCAATAAATTAGTTTAATAAAATAAAATCAATTCAATANAAAAAAAAAAAAAAAAAAAAAAAAAAAAAAAAAAAAAAAGCTTACCAGGAGCAACATATCCATAAGTGCCAACTAATAAAGTTTGATTGGAGGAATCAGGATCAAGGAATCTAGCTGTGCCAAAGTCTGAGAGAAAAGCTTCCATTTCCGGGTTCAACAAAACATTGTTACTTGTGATGTCTCTATGAATTATAGCTGGGGTGCAATCGTGATGCATGTATGCCAAAGCATGTGCTATTCCTTTGATGATATTCACCCTCTTACCCCAATTCAACTCATGGGCTTCAACATCATTACTCAAGGCACAAAATAGACTTCCTCTTTCCATGTATTCATAGATCAAAATCATACACCTGTTGTGCAAACAGAAACCATGAAGTTTCACAATGTTTCGATGACGAATTTCTGTCAACATCTTGATCTCATTGTGAAAACTCTCAACAAATCTTGGGTTTTGAGATTCCATCGTATGGAGTTTCTTTAGTGCAACNTGCAACAATTCTGCCTGTGGGTAGCTTTGCTCTATAGACACTACCAAAACCACCCGTGCCAATGCAGTACTTGATATCGAAGTCTTCTGTTGCTTCAATGATATCTTCAAATGCAATTTTACCATCATAGTTCCATATGGAGAACAAGTCTCCATTCTTTGCTACTTTTTTCTCAAATTTGGCTTCCTTATGCATATATTGAGAAACTAGCATAGTCCCCACAAATAGAATGACAAAGAAAGTGGTGATGGGAAGAATAATCTTCATGTAATGCTTTCCACTGGTAGGTGAGGTGTTAAAGGTAGGGGCATCAATTTGTGAACAAGAAACATTTTTCCATGGATCTATTAACCCCGCATTACCGTGGAAGCTATCTTGAGAAAAAGAGCAATGAAGTTCTTTTGGGAGATAGCCACTGAAAGAATTGTATGACAAGTTGATATAATTCAGCTTATCAAGTCCTTTAGGTATGTTGCCAACGAGATTATTGTAGCTGAGATCCAAATCTATCAAATATTTCAAATTTCCTAAGGATGATGGTATTTGACCAGTGAGAATGTTTGTACCAAGGTTTATGTTAGTTAGGTTCTTTAATGTCCCCAATTTGGGAGGAATTGGACCGGTCAACATGTTCCAACTAAGATCTAATGACTCCAAATTCCTTAAATTCTCTATTTCTGGAAAAATAGGACCACTTAAATTGTTAGCACTCAGATCCAAGGTCAACAAATTTGTTAAATTTCCTATGGTTGAGGGAATTGGGCCAATGAGGATGTTATTAGAAAGGGTTAGAGTAACTAAGCTTTGTAAGTTCCCTAGTTCCCTAGGTATGAAACCTTTGATATGGTTTGAATTGAGAAACTAGCATAGTCCCCACAAATAGAATGACAAAGAAAGTAGTGATGGGAAGAATAATCTTCATGTAATGCTTTCCACTGGTAGGTGAGGTGTCAAAGGTAGGGGCATCAATTTGTGAACAAGAACCACTTTTCCATGGATCTATTAACCCCGCATTACCGTGGAAGCTATCTTGAGAAAAAGAGCAATGAAGTTCTTTTGGGANCTTGAGAAAAAGAGCAATGAAGTTCTTTTGGGAGATAGCCACTGAGAGAATTGTATGACAAGTTGATATAATTCAGCTTATCAAGTCCTTTAGGTATGTTGCCAACAAGATTATTGTAGCTGAGATCCAAATATTTCAAATTTCCTAAGGATGATGGTATTTGACCAGTGAGAATGTTTGTACTAAGGTTTATGTTAGTTAGGTTCTTTAATGTCCCCAATTTGGGAGGAATTGGACCGGTCAACATGTTCCAACTAAGATCTAATGACTCCAAATTCTTTAAATTCTCTATTGGAATTGGACCGGTCAACATGTTCCAACTAAGATCTAATGACTCCAAATTCCTTAAATTCTCTATTTCTGGAAAAATAGAACCACTTAAATTGTTAAAACTCAGATCCAAGGTCAACAAATTTGTTAAATTTCCTATTTGTGGGGGTATGAAACCACCAATGTGATTTTGAGAAAGATGAAGCTCCACAAGTTGAGTAAGATTAGAGAAAGTGCTAGGTAGCTCACCTGTTAATTGGTTTGAGTCGAGGAACAGGTGGGTGAGACTGACGATATGACTTAATTCTGAAGGAATGGATCCTTTAAGGTTGTTACCACCAAAGTTGAGCAGCGCAAGTTTCTTCAAATTGTTCAGCTGATGAGGAATGCCACCATTTATATTATTCTGAGAAATATTAAGCATGATAAGTTGAGAGAGGTTGGCAAGTGTGCTAGGTAGCACACCAGTAAGGTGGTTATAGGATAAGTCGAGATATGTGAGCTTCCGAAGAGTACATATCTGGGCCGGAATGCTTCCCTGTAGCCCCATTTCAGCAAGATCCAAATGGACTAAATTAGGAAATGCAGTTAAGTTGATATCCCCTAACTCAATTCTTGTCCCAGTTGGAAGAATGCCATATACCCAGGAAATCTGTGTAATGCTTCCAGCCTCATTGCATTTAATACCGTACCAATTGCAAGGGTTTGAGCTATTGAAGCGGTAATCACTAGTGTCCCACCACTGGGTCTGACGCAAAGCATTTGCCTCCTCATTCGTAGATGACGAATTTGGCTTTTCTGCAGTAGCATTATGGAACATGGCAACGGCGTCCCATAAGAGTAATACTACCAATATCAAAATGATGGAATTATTGGAGAATGCCATCTCTACCTAAAGCTTGTTGATATTCACTTTGCTTGTGTTCTTGCAATGACTTGTTAGGCTTCAAGTGGAGACTTTATAATAGTAAAGATGAGCTGTAGTCACGGTCAATGTTATTTTCTTAGTCAGCCAATCTGAGTTAAGTGGCCAAAAACATATTTCAAAGAAACTGTCCCCACACGGTATGGGCAACTTTCTTTGAAATTTCAAGGCATGATCTCCACTCTTCCACCAGTGAAATTATTGAAAGTAGCACACTTCCAAAAATTTCACCAAGCATCATCACCAAACCAGAAAATTCAGCTACTCACCGACTTACATCATCAATAACCAAAAGCTACAAAAACAGCTGTGAACCACCATACATGAGGCGGTAAAAGACACCTATAAATAAGCTCCAAGTACAGGTAGTGAGGTAAGCCAAAATTCATAGCCAGCATGCTATAACCTCTTGTAAAATACCATTTGCTTAACCCTTTCTCTCTTCCATTATAACTTTGACAAATCAACTACTTTGCATCAAGTCAGTCTTGATCTCTTGCTTTTCTAGGCAACACCCGTATCCTTTTTCTCATGGTTATAAGTCCATGGACTTTGAATTCTCAAATTATTATTTCGAGGGCAAGATCGAAGAAAATCACAAGATAATTAAATTATCAAAACATTTATGTTTTGAAAATTACACCAAACTTATCAATGTTAACATACAGAGTATGTTTGGTAGAGGAGGTAAAAGGGTAACATTTAAGAAAGTAAATTTTACTTTCTTTATGTATGTTTGGTTGCACAAATGAACAATGGGTATGGAGCAACCATTACCTTCCATGTGAGTACATTTATATCCTCATTAACCTCCTTATATGTTACTCCATTACCGTCCCCTTACTGAAACCTGCTAGACACACACAATTATCCTTCCTTTTGTTGTTGTCTCTTTTTCTTTTTATTTTCTAAAAATAATGATAGATTCCTTTTATAAAAGTGAAAGAGAATTCTATTAATGAAAAGTCAACATTCAATCAATCCACATACATCAAATTAATCAATATGAAAGTTCACATCTTGGAGGCCAGAGTACTGAGATCAAGTCAGTCAATGCAAGTACCAAATGGGCGGAAATTAGAAATTGAAAATTGATATTTGGCTTGGAAAAATTGTTCNCATTGTTGCTTGTGATATCTCGATGAATAATGGTCGGGGTGCAATTGTGATGCATGTAAGCCAAAGCATGTGCTATTCCTTTGATGATATTCACCCTCTTACCCCAACTCAACTCTTGGGCTTCAACATCATTACTCAAGGCACAAAATAGACTTCCTCTTTCCATGTATTCATAGATCAAAAACATACACTTGTTGTGCAAACAGAAACCATGAAGCTTCACAATGTTTCGATGACGAATTTCTGTTAGCATCTTGATCTCGTTGCCAAAACTCTCAATAAATCTTGGGTTTTGGGATTCCATTTTATGGAGTTTCTTTATTGCAACAATTCTGCCCGTGGGTAGCTTTGCTCTGTAGACACTACCATAACCACCCGTGCCAATGCAGTACTTGATATCGAATTCTTCTGTTGCTTCAATGATATCTTCAAATGCAAATTTACCATCATAGTTCCATATGGAGAACAAGTCTCCATTCTTTGCTACTTTTTTCTCAAATTTGGCTTTCTTATGCATGTATCGAGAAACCAGCATAGCCCCGACAAATAGAATGACAAAGAAAGTGGTGATGGGAATAATAATCTCCATGTAATGCTTTCCACTGCTGTAATGCTTTCCACTGGTAGTTGAGATGTCATAGGTAGGGACATCATATTGTGTACAAGAAACATTTTTCCATGGATCTATTAACCCCTTATTACCGTGGAAGCTATCTTGAGAAAAAGAGCAATGAACTTCTTTTGGGAGATGGCCACTGAGAGAATTGTATGACAAGTTGTATTCATACAGCTTGCCAAGTTCTCTAGGTATGTTGCCAACGAGATTGTTGCAGCTGAGATCCAAGTGACAAGATGCAAATAAATTACCTAACTCAGATGGTATCTCTCCGCTGATCCTGTTATGACTAATGTCACAATTGACAAGCTCAAGCAAGTTACCCATTTGATAAGGAATACTTCCTTGTAGCTTGTTTCGGGAGAAATTTAGAGTTTCAAGAGAAATTAGAGTTTCAATTTTTGATGGTATACTACCTGATATATTATTGTTTGATAGGTCTAATATTTTCAAAAGTGATAAATGTCCAATATTAGGATGTATATAACCACTTATTTGATTTGAATACAAGAAAATACATGTCAAATGAGTTAGTTCATACAAAAACAGGGGAATTGGGCCATGGAGATGATTTGCACCAAGATCCAGAACTTCCAAATTTGTTAAATTCGCTAATTCTAAGGGAATGGAACCATTGATTTTGTTAAGATTAATGGATAGATATTTCAAACCCGTTAAATTTCCTATGGTTGAGGGAATTGGGCCAATGAGGATGTTATTAGAAAGGTTTAGAGTAACTAAGCTCTGTAAGTTCCCTAGTTCCCTAGGTATGAAACCTTTGATATGGTTTGAGTCAAGAGACAAGTCTATCAAATATTTCAAATTTCCCAAGGATGATGGTATTTGACCAGTGAGAATGTTTGTACCAAGGTATATGTTAGTTAGGTTCTTTAATGTCCCCAGTTTGAGAGGAATTGAACCGGTCAACATGTTCCAACTAAGATCTAATGACTCCAAATTCCTTAAATTCTCTATTTCTGGAAAAATAGGACCACTTAAATTGTTAGCACTCAGATCCAAGGTCAACAAATTTGTTAAATTTCCTATGGTTGAGGGAATTGGGCCAATGAGGATGTTATTAGAAAGGTTTAGAGTAACTAAGCTCTGTAAGTTCCCTAGTTCCCTAGGTATGAAACCTTTGATATGGTTTGACCTAAGAGACAAATGTATCAAATATTTCAAATTTCCCAAGGATGATGGTATTTGACCAGTGAGAATGTTTGTACCAAGGTATATGTTAGTTAGGTTCTTTAATGTCCCCAATTTGGGAGGAATTGAACCGGTCAACATGTTCCAACTAAGATCTAATGACTCCAAATTCCTTAAATTCTCTATTTCTGGAAAAATAGGACCACTTAAATTGTTAGCACTCAGATCCAAGGTCAACAAATTTGTTAAATTTCCTATTTGTGGAGGTATGAAACCACCAATGTGATTGTGAGAAAGATGAAGCTCCACAAGTTGAGTAAGATTAGAGAAACTGCTAGGTAACTCACCTGTTAATTGGTTGTTGGATAGGTTGAGATATGTGAGCTTCTGGAGAGCTAAAGTGCTAAGTAGCTCACCTGTTAAATAGTTGTTAAATAGGTTGAGATATGTGAGCTCCCGGAGAGTTCCTATCTGGGCAGAAATGCTTCCCTGCAGCCCCATTCCAGCAAGATCCAAATGGACTAAATTAGGAAATGCAGTTAAGTTGATATCCCCTAACTCAATTCCATTCCGATCTGGATGCGGTAGCGAGTAAATGTGTGTGACGCTTCCAGCCTCATTGCATTTAATACTACCCCAAGTGCAAGGGTTTGAGATATGGACATAACTAGTGTTCCACCACTGGCTCTGACTCAAAGCATTTGCCTCCTCATTATTCGTAGATAACGAATTTGGCTTTGTTGCAGTAGCATTATGGAACATGGCAACGGCGTCCCATAAGAGTGATACTACCAATATCAAAATGATGGAATTATTGGAGAATGCCATCTCTACCTAAAGCTTGTTGATACTCACTTTGCTTGTGTTCTTGCAATGACTTGTTAGGCTTGAAGTGGAGACTTTATAATAGTAAAGATAAGCTGTAGTCAAGGTCAATGTTATCATCATTCCAAAGTTTTTCTAATAAAAGGACAAAAAACGAAAGTTCTCCGAAAGATAAGAATGGTTTGAATATGGAAAGTAAAATTAGATTCAGGTCTTGGAGTGTCATGCAATTAATGGGACCTGAGGAGTAGTATTCTGCCGTTTCCTCCAAGTTCTTAGTCAGTCAATGTAAATACTATGAATCGCAATCACTACTTTATTCCAACATCGATCAATCTTACTCTCTCCTAACAATTCATTTGATTTTGGCTATTTTAAAAATTTGATGACGAAGTTTTATTTTTCTTGAGGTGAAACTTTACATATTAGACTGATAATTAGACTACTACTAAAACAAAACAATATATATATATATATATATATATATATATATATATATAATGCCATTGTAAGGCGTAAGTCATCGGTTCAAATCCAATAAGGGGCTTTTTCCTTTTTTCATAAAACTCCGGCGATATATAAGAATAACCACACAGCTTGACTGATATTTTTGTAATTTTGTATGTGTAAAGCACCAATTGACTTTGAGAAAATCATTGATATGGTATTAAAAAAAGAAAAATTCATGTGGATTCTCTTGTATTTTATGACTTTGGTGCCACTTATATTTTTTAAAAATGTTCTTCAGTAATCTTCTTGTGTTTTTTAATGGTCATTGTGAGTAAACATGCAACGACAATTCATAAGCAGTCATTGTGAGTGACTAGGAGACAGACATAAGATTAATCATTATATATTGTAGGAGACGTGTACAGAAGTTGATTGTGGAAATGATAGTTCACATTTGGAAGCCTGAGTAATGAGATCAAGTCAGTCAATGCAAGTACCATATAGGCATGAAAATTAGAAATTGAAAACTGATATTTGGCTTGGAAAAATTATTTGAGTTTTGTTGCAAGAGTGATATGATACCCTTATAGAAAAGTGGTAAGTGCCATTTTGATTCAGACAATGACCACCTTTGAATTAATCCTATTAAAATTTCATCACCAAATAACAATGCTCTTAGAAATTAATGTTATATAAAAACTAACCAGAGCATATAACTCTAGCTGAACACTCTGCAGTTTCATACAATTAAAATCTTGCAACTTCATTGTAGTGCTCATAGCAACTTTAGAAATTCTATTGGTCTGATTAATTACTAATTTTCCAAAAGTAAACAAAAAGAGCATTTTTCTTTCTCACACTGCTTTTACTACACTGGTAGGTCATTGACAACAATAATTGTTCTTTCTTTGGAAGATTTTGCCGACAACCTATTTAGCAAGCTAGTGAAAAAAAAAAATTGAAACTTGCAGTTTTTATTTTGAAATGGTACAATTTTCTAAGAGTATATCCTTGTTATTATTAATTTTTTTTTTTCTAAATGCATCTATCTTTTAAGTTTTTGAATCACAAGTGATACAATCCAAAATAATATGATACTTCAAATTTGATGGATAGGTGATTAAATTCTTAATGTTTGTATATAAAAATTAGTTTAATTGGCTCGTACATGCGGACAAAGGAAGTAATCAACCTTTCTTCTCTTCATTTTCTTGAGTAAACAATAGTTATTTGGCTTAATAATGTCCAGCAGGTTATCATCAAAGTCTTGATTTAAGATAATTCCCCACTCTCCATTTACTCAATATTATAATACAAACATAATGAAGGGACACAATCCTAAATGATTTACAAGCAAATTGTGTTGGTAATATAATACAATTAAATGTTCACAATCATATCTATTGAGATCCTATTACTTCCTTAACAGCAATAATTATGTGATTATTACAATCATGTGGTTATTTTTTAGTATATAGTTATTGAACATGATAAACATATATTATACATAATAACTACATATTTTATTCTGTATAACTATATAAAATTAATTTATTGCAAATCTCTCTCTACAATGAAACATATAGAGCGTGTTTGATAAGGTACAGAGAGCTAGCCATGAATCACGTTAATTAGATTCTCAATATGGCAAAAGCTGCTACTAGTCAAGTTTAGAAGTTCCCACAAGGAAGTTTCCATTGGTTGACGGTGCTGACCCCTCATTCTGTACTGGCTATTTATTATAAAGAACACATATTGGACAAAACTCCAAGCTTTTACCACGTATTTCAACTTCTTGTGTTTATACTTGACTATTGGTATACCTTATGCACAAATAATCTGCACACATTATACATATATGGTAGCTATAAAACTTGTATTCACTTCAACAACACGTCTTCACTTGTTGAACTTTTATGTGTATGTACATTATTCATAGCAAGTCATGATAATAAAGACTTTAGACAACTACCAAAAAGAGGAAAAAAAAAAAGCCTTAGCTAATAGTCATACATTCTTGGAAAGATATTCATATATAATTGTGCTATACTTATATTCTGAATCTATTTAGTTCAAGTGAAAGGAGAAGGTCCCTGAAAGAGCAGCAGGTAAGGCACTCCTAATGGCTAAAAGCACAACTAATATACCCAATTTCTCAGTAATAACAGATAAAGACAGCAGAATTCTGTGGTTTCTGAGCAAGTCTAATTCCTAGTTCGAAATATGGTTTCAATTAGCCTAAATTTATATATGATACATAAGCCACACACCAAATTGTGTTGCAATTTTTTTCTTTCATTGTAATTACATCCAAATCAATTAGAGGATTATTAAATTTGAAAACTTAATGGTCAATTGCTGGAAATTTTTTTGGAATTATACTTCCTCTCTTCTGATTGGCCCAATTAGGCATGTTTAATAGTATTTCTTAATAATAATATTTTACATTTAGCATCTATTTGTGTTTTGTTGCAAAGTCATCTAGATTGCAGACCAAATGGGCACAAAGCTTTCTCAGCAAAGAGAGTGTCTTGTGTTCAAGACCTTCATTTGACAAAAAAAGAGTTCTCAAAGCGCTCTTCCATATAAAATTGCAGTTATAAGTGCTTCAACAATAAGACCCCTAAGGTAGGAATGACTCGCCCAATGTTTGGTAAATCTAACTTACTTCATTTGACAAAAAAAGAGTTCTCAAAGCGCTCTTCCATATAAAGTTGCAGTTATAAGTGCTTCAACAATAAGACCCCTAAGGTAGGAATGACTCGCCTAATGTTTGGTAAATCTAACTTCATTCCAAAGAAGTCAAGATAAGGTTATTAGGTTAATAAAAAAAAAAAAAGAAGTTACTTGTAGTGTCCCAATTTACACTTCTAAGCTCATATTTAACACACAATTACATGAAATTTGATTGGGACTTTAAGTCTATCGTACTTTGCAATTGCTAATATGTACAAATAATAAACCAATTTATAGATTACTTATCCATTTCTTCTTAATTTCAATAATATTGACTTCTAAATAGTAGTGCATACATTAAATTTCAAGGTTACTAATGCTTTGCATTAAATTCACTAACTTCAGTAGCAAGTATGTTGTAATGTAGTACCGAAATGGCAAATTGGGGGGCGTACCCATTTTGGAGACGGTTCCAAAACGCGAAACGCGTCCCCCTCCAGGAAACACTCACTTTCTAATTTTTTTTTTGCCTGGTTTGGATAGAGAGGC